>JAECUM010010598.1:0-75239 GCA_016617855.1 Megalonaias nervosa
TATATATATATATATATATATATATATATATATATATATATATATATATATATATAACTATAAAGCGGACTAAATTAATATAGACAACTTACCTGTATATAAGGCCAGTGCTGTTTACCTGACCATAGTGGAAATTATACAGCTATATTATACAAGTTTTCTATATCACACACCAGATCCATAGATATCTAAATACAACTATAGTGATGCACTAGCAACCTGTGCAGATACATACCAATGGTGCCTAAGTGTGTGAGGATGGCAAAGTGATGATATTGAAAAGCCAACACTGTTGTCAAAGGTAGATAGAAAAGAAAGCTGGAAATATATATCTGGAGTATACTTCCTTTTGAAGAGAACACTCCTCTAACTTGTTTTAAGGTCAAGAACTTCCAAAATACTAATATGTGGATTATGATACCTGTCTATTCACAGGATTTAATGCCAATCCCTCTATCAGGGGGAAATCACTCTTTCTAACTGCCACCTAAGTGTGCAAATAACTTTTAGCTTCACCGGTCAGGGCATATTAGTAATTCTCCTAAGGAAATTATGATCAGGTGAGTATTTTTTTACAAAACATTTTAGTTTAAAAAAATTGTTTTTTTGTGATAATTTTGTTTTGTGATGTTTGCATTGTAAATGAGATATACATCAAGTAAATATGTTACCATTTGCTATTCACAAAGTAAGACTTTTAAATCTCGTGTCCAGTGCTATTGAAGTTGCATTTAGTAGTTGCTGTGAGTTTTTCTTTTACAATGGTTGCTGTTTTTTGCAGTGTCATTTGTTATAGATTGGCTTCATGCCTATTGTTAGACTGAACCAAGTTTTCAAATTTATTATTACACAGAAAATGGTGTAGCACTGATTTTACAGTTTTGAAACATCGGGGGTGGGGGGGGGGCTATTAATATGAGAGTTGCTTAAATTTCATTTAAAATAAGTTCCAGCTTATGAGAATGTGCATGTTTATGATTATAGTTCCAATAGTTCCAAGTATTAACATATGTAAGATTGGAGTTTGCATGGAACCCATATTCCAGGGGCATACATTTGTACCCACAGTGGCACAGCTCCCAAAGTATTGAGATGCCCACTCTGTAACTACATAGAAACTTATTTGGCAGTGAAAAATGAATTCAGACATGGAACTGACTTTGTTCCTTGATCTCTTCTTTCTCCTATGGACTTAGTGTATAGTCATAACATATTGAGATCCCCACCTAGTAATCACATATGTGCACTTACTGGGCTTGAAAGGACAAACTTTAGATTTGCATATAAAATTTGCTCCAGGTCTAGTCTTGTCCATTAGGACTGGACCCTAAAGTCACAGATTTCCAAGGGGACTAGACCCTAAAATCACAAATTTCAAAGGGGACTGGACCCTAAGGTCACAGATTTCAAAGGGGACTAGACCCTAAAGTCACTAATTTTGAAGGATGGGTTGGACAAAGCTAGTTAACACAATGATATGTTTTAAAAATATTTTAGTTATGACCCCACTGCAGAATAAGAAGATGTCATATTCCTTTGCTGCTGTCCTTCTGTATATCCACAAGTCCCTCTGTATACCAATAAGTCCTTCTGTATGTCCACAAGTCCTTCGGTATATCAGTAAGTCCTTCTGTATGTCCACAAGTCCTTCTGTATATCAATAAGTCCTTCTGTATATCAATAAGTCCTTCTGTATGTCCACAAGTCCTTATGTATATCAGTAAGTCCTTCTGTTTGCCCACAAGTCCCTCTGTATATCCACAAGTCCCTCTGTATATTCATAAGTCCTTCTGTTATGTCCACAAGTTCTTCTATATATTCACAAGTCCTTCTGTTTGTCTCCAAGTTCTTCTGGATACCTACAAGTCCTTCTGTAAATCCACAAGTCCTTCTGTATATCCACAAGTCCCTATATCCACAGGTCCTTCTATTTCATGGAAATAGAATACAATCTGTTGGACTTTGAGCCATGAAATTCTTCACATTTAATCATGGTAGCTGACTTAATTAGATTTTCAATTAATTACAGCATTTTTTCAATTTGATACACAATTTGGGGCTTTTTGGCTAATTAAGCAGAAATCACATATTGAAGATATTAAATTTCATAGATATATTCACATTCACATGCAGATACCCAATTTTCAGCTCATTGCATGAATTTTTCAGTTTGTTACAAATTTGTACATGTCTCTCTTAAGTTGAGAATATTATATTATATTATGGTATTATCCATCTGTCTGAGTGTCCATCTGTCTGAGTGTCCATCTGTCTGTCCATTAACACTGACATGCTTGTTTCATCCATAACTTTGTAAGGGTTGGAGAGATTTTCATGAAATTTTGCCGATTGATAGATGTATCATGACCAGACAGTGTGACCCATACCATTTTGCCCAGTGATAGATATATCATGACCAGACAGTATGACCCATACCATAGTCAGGCCTTGTCTCAAGACAGACAGTGTGACCCATACCATAGTCAGGCCTTGTCTCAAGACAGACAGTGTGACCCATACCATAGTCAGGCCTTGTCTCAAGACAGACAGTGTGGCCCATACCATAGTCAGGCCTTGTCTCAAGACAGACAGTGTGGCCCATACCATAGTCAGGCCTTGTCTCAAGACAGACAGTGTGGCCCATACCATAGTCAGGCCTTGTCTCAAGTTCAAGGTCATGGCAAGAGAAAATGTAATTCTTTTTCTATTGTCCTTGTCTAGAGCATTACTAATGAACTATTGAAGATATTATAATGAAACTATAACCAATTATGTATCGTGTGTTGTCTTCCAAACCCTTGCCTCAATGTATCCTTGTCCAAAGTATAACTGTTGAACTATTTCATTGAAACTCTCCCAATGATAATTGGTATGCAAATTTGTATGCATTAATACCTTTGTATGCATAAATACATTTGTATGCAAAAATATATTTGTATACATATATACCTTTATATGTATAAATATATTTGTATGCATAAATACTTTCGTGTGCATAAATACATTTGTATGCATAAAAATACATTTGTGTGCATAAATACCTTTGTATGCATAAATACCTTTGTATGCAATTATATTTGTAGGCATAAATACATTTGTATGCATAAAAATATTTGTATGCATAAATACATTTGTATGCATAATATATTCGTATGCATAAATACATTTGTATACATAAATACCTTTGTATGCATAAATACATTTGTATGCATAAATACATTGGTATGCATAAATACCTTTATATGCATAAATACATTTGCATGCATAAATACATTGGTATGCATAAATACCTTTTTATGCATAAATACCTTTGTATGCATAAATATATTTGTGTGCATAAATGCATTTGTATGCATAAATACCTTTGTAAGCATAAATACATTGGTGTGCATAAATGCCCTTATATGCATAAATACATTTGTATAATTATCTAATTCAATTTTCATTACATTTTAGCAATATTTTATTCTATACAGTTTTGCAATCTTTTCGATGTAGACCATTTTTGGTCTTTATTATCCCAAATTTGTATGTAGTTTAATTTGTATTTCTTACTTATTATATTGTCATACATTGTATCAGGCCCTTGTTAGTGGGAATATAACTGTGACTTTTATTAGTGGGAATATAACTGTGACCTTTGCTAGTGGGAATATAACTGTGACATTTGTTATTGGGAATATAACTGTGACTTTTATTAGTGGGAATATAACTGTGACCTTTGTTAGTGGGAATATAACTGCCACCTTTGTTAGTGGGAATATAAATGTGACATTTGTTATTGAGAATATAACTGTGTCTTTTATTAGTGGGAATATAACTGTCACCTTTGTTTGTGGGAATATAACTGTCACCTTTGTTTGTGGGAATATAACTGTGACATTTGTTATTGGGAATATAACTGTGACTTTTATTAGTGGGAATATAACTGTCACCTTTGTTGGTGAGAATATAACTGTGACATTTGTTAGTGGGAATTTAATTGTGATCTTTGTTAGTGGGAATATAACTGTGACATTTGTTAGTGGGTATATAATTGTGATCTTTGTAAGTGGGAATATAATCGTGACCTTTGTTAGTGGGAATATACCTGTGACCTTTGTTAGTGGGAATATTAATGTGACCTTTGTTAGTGGGAATATAATTGGGACCTTTGTTAGTGGGAATATAACTGCGACCTTTGTTAGTGAGAAATTAACTGTGATCTTTGTTAGTGGGAATGTAACTGTGACCTTTGTTATGAGAATATAACTGTGCTCTTTGTTATGAGAATACAGTTGTAACCTTTGTTATGAGAATGTAACTGTGACCTATGTTAGTGCTAATATAACTGTGACCTTTGTTATGAGAATATAAATGTGACCTTTATTAGTCCTAATATAACTGTGACCTTTGTTATGAGAATTCAACTGTAACCTTTGTTATGAGAATATAACTGTGACCTTTGTTATGAGAATATAATTGTGACCTTTGTTATGAGAATACAATTGTGACTTTTGTTATGTGAATGTAACTTTGACCTTGTTATGGGAATATAATTATGACCTTTGTTAGTGGGAATATAACTGTGACCTTTGTTATGAGAATACAATTGTGACTTTTGTTATGTGAATGTAACTTTGACCTTGTTATGAGAATATAATTGTGACCTTTGTTAGTGGTAATATAACTGACCTGTGTTAGTGAGAAATTAACTGTGACCTTTGTTAGTGGGAATATAACTATGACCTTTGTTATGAGAATATAACTGCGACCTCTATTAGTGGCAATATAACTGTGACCTTTATTGTGAGAGTATAATTGTGACCTTTTTTATGAGAATGTAGTTATGACCTTTGTTATGAGAATATAACTGTGACCTTTGTTAGTGGGAATATAACTGTAACCTTTCAGTTGGTGTCAGTAGCATCAGTAACATCATCATCATCATTAACAATTTTTTAAGATTTTGGCTAAAGGTTTTCATTTGCCTATACTTCCAAAATGTCTTAATAGGGTCTTGTCATACTTGGCATGGTTGACAGCATGAACCTTAGACAATTCATTGAAACATGCTGGTTTACCCTTTCAACTTGGCATGAATGTCATTGTCATAGAAAATTTAGATTAACATTTTTTTATTTGCTTATATTTCTCAAACATTTTGATGAATCTCTTCATTCTTTGAATGAGCCATTATGGACCTTACACTATTCATTCTGTGACATGTTCTTAACCCTTTGATGTTGTCAAGGTCAAAATCATAGAAAATTTTTATTAAAGTTTTGGTTAAAGTTTTTTTACTTGGATATTTTTCCTAAACACCTCAATGAATTTTTTATATCTTGGGATTAATTATTATGAAGCTAAGATGATTAATTCTCTGACAGAATCAAGTTTTACGGCAATGCTTTCATCATGAACTCGACATGAAGATTCTGACCTTGAAAAGTTTAATAAATTTAGATCATTGTTACACATTTTTGTTTGTTTGCAAAGATTCATTATCTTGTCAATTATGGTGTTGTTTTCATTGCCAACATCAGACTTAGTGATAAATTTGCTTTATATATTTAAATTTCATACTGGAATTTTTCAGACACTAATTGAAGCAAGAGATGGAGGTGGTCTTACAAGAACAGCAACCCTAGTGGTACAAGTCAATCGTAACCTACAGAATCCAGAATGGATACAAACCACTTACAGCACAGCCATCTTGGAGAATTATCCACTTGCCACATCATTCCTACAACTTAATGCTGTAGATCGTGATATTCAGGTGATTATGATATACTCCAAAATATGTCATGCAGATTTAAAGTAATAAGTGAATTTATAGCTTGTCATTATCACTTTTATTAGTAATGTGAGATGGACATAAAGTAAAATATGGTTATTTGTATTTAAAACTTTTTCTTAATATTCAAATATAGGAAACCGTTTGAGACTACCAGAACTCCAGAATCTATTAGGTGTGTCCATAATATCTTACGTGCTTTTAAAGAAAGAATATACAATACTTCATAGCGTTTGTAATGTTGTCTTTTCACTAACCTAAAAATTTTTATATTGCTTTTTCTACCATGTACATACAACAAAGTACACTTTGGGTTCAGTATATGCTGTTTCAGTTGTAGGAAATGTGATTACAAAATTTACACTAATTTATAAAATCTTCAAATCAAGTGAATGTGTAAAAATTGGGAGTAAGTACAGTATAGTTAAGTACCATACTCATTATAATAATACATGGCATATACCACCTTATAGTGAAACCACATTATAAAAATGAAGTACAGGACTCCCTCATTATAACACTGTTCTTGGGAGACATGGTATATACTGCCATATAGTGCAACCACCTTATAATAAAGTACAATACTCCATCTTTATAACACTTTAATGGAAAACCACATTATAATGAAGTACAGTACTCCCCATTATAACACTTAAAGGAAAACAACCTTATGATGATCTACAGTACTCCCCATTATAACACTTAAAGGAAAACAACCTTAAAATGAACTACAGTACTCCCCATTATAACACTTAGAGGAAAGCCACCTTACAATGAACTACAGCACTCCCCATTATAACACTTAAAGGAAAACCACCTGACAATGAACTACAGCACTCCCCATTATAACACTTAAAGGAAAACCACCTTAAAATGAAGTACAGTACTCCCCATTATAACACTGAAAGGAAAACCACATTATAATGAACTACAGTACTCCCCATTATAATACTTCAAGGAAAACCACCTTATAATGGACTATAGTACTCCCCATTATAACACTTAAAGGAAGACATGGCATATACTACTTTTAGTGAAACCAATTTATGATGAAGCACAGTACACCATTATTATAACACTGTAATGAAAAACATGGCATATACCACCATATAGTGAAACCACTTTACAATGAAGCACATTGCTCCCTCATTATAACACTGTTAATGGAAGATATGGAGTATACCACTTTATAGTGAAACCACCTTATAATGAAGGATGAAACTCCATCATTATAACAGTGTTCGTGCAAGATATGGAGTATACCACTTTATAGTGAAACCAGTTTACAGTGAAGTACAGTACTCCCTCACTATAACACTTCATGGGAAATATAGAGGATACCACTTTATAGTGAAACCAATTTATGATAAAGTACACTATACATATAATTGTATTATTACCTTATAGGGTCCATGACCATGCCCATGTTATAATAGGAAATGTGTTATATTGAGGAGTGCTATTACAAGAGAGTGTTGTATACCTCATGTTATAAAAGGATACATGTTATGTTGAAGGGTGTTATCACAAGGGTGTGTTGTATACCCATGTTATGAAAGGAAATGCATTATATTGAAAGGTGCTATCACAAGGGAGTGTTGTATACTTTAAGTTACTTCTTCTTGCTTGAATTAAAAACAATTTTGTTTTGTTTTTAATTGGGACTCATGGAATACATTAAACTTTTAATACTAGTGAGTGAAATTGGACCAATTTGCATTTCTTTAACTCTTTTTCAGGTCCTGTGTGATGCTTAATACTGTATTATTGAAATGAATTCAAAGTTGCAAAGTAAATGGAAAGTTTTTTAATTCCATTTCTATCATCGGTGAGCCTGACCTGTATTGAAATGTCATTGATAAAATTCATCTTTCCCAACAAGATTGTCTCACTTTGGGGCATTTGTGGCCTGTTTTTTGTTATTTGTCTAGTTTTAAGATGGAATCATATTTATTTTTTTTTATTTTGTGGAAAATGTCATAAACTTTATATTTGATTTCAGTCTCCATGGAACACACTTATATACACCCTGAGTCCCACAGATGGTGTTTCTCAGAATTACATCAACATTAGGAGTGATGGAGCACTCACACTCTCAAGAACGTTAGTTGGATCTGCATTTGGTTCATTGAATGTGAGTAATTTACAGAGCATAAACATTTGAATTAAATACATTGTGTGATTTTCATTTGGATCATTATGGGATTTTCATTTAGATAAATTGTTGGATTTTCACTTAGATAATTTAATAATAATAATAATAATAATAATAATAATAATAATAATAATAATAATAATGAGGACTTTGTGTAGCACCTAATCTTTAGAAGCTCTAAGCACTTTACAACATTAGACAAGATCTACAACATAAAAAAACCCATATATAATGATATGATTACAAAAAACAAACACCATGAAATTAAAAAACAGAAAACATGCTGTAAATATTTAAGGTAAGGAAACATTATTAGGTCTTTAAGCCTGTTCTTGCAGTTGAAATAGGTGAGTTTTAAGAGTGCTCTTGAACGAGATCACTGTGTCTTTGTGTCTAAGTTCAGCGGGCAATTCATTCCACGTTGCTGGGCCCTGGTATGCAAAAGAACACTGTCCATATGACTTTGTTTTCATAGTGGGAATAATGACAATACGATTGTCAGAAGAGGAGCATAAGTATCTTGCTGGTGTGTACACATGGGTGAAGTTGGATAGTTATTTTGGACTGGAGCCCGTCAGTGAAATTTAGCATGAGAGAACAAATTTTGTGTTCGATTCTGATCAAATGGATAGCCAGTGTTGGGTACAGAGCAGGATGGAGGTGTGCTCTGAATGTAGTACTCTGAGGATGATCCGAGTAGATGTGTTTTGAATTTTTTGAAGTTTCTGGAGTAGATATTTAGATGAATCAGACAGAATTGAGTTACAATAGTCCAGTTTTGAAAATACTAAGGAACACACAAGTGTTTTAGTGGCATCAACTGAAAGATACTTGCGAATGGAGCTGATGCGACTCAGCTAAAGATATGCAGCCTTGCATATGTTCATGACATGTTGGTGCAATGAGAGAGTACTGTTGAGAGTAACACCTAGGTTTCATACTGACTGTGTGAATTTAATGTTGGTGTTGCTGATATTTATTGTTTGAGGTAAAGGATGGGAATGAGAAAGTCTTTGTGTTGTAATCAGAATGGCTTCAGTTTTATCATCATTCATCCGTAGCTTGTTATAGTCATCCATGATTTCACATCGGAAATGCACCTCTCTACGCCTTGGACGGTAGCATCAACTTCATTTGGGTGGCTAGATTTGTATATTTGGGTGTCATCAGCATACAATTGGTGAGACACTTGATGATGATCTATGATACTTGAGAGCGGCTGTGTGTATAGAAAGAAGAGAACAGGTCCAAGAACAGACCCCTGTGGAACACCACAACATAGATCAATTTGTGGGATTTTCATTTAGATCATTGTGGGATTTTCATGTAGATCACTGAATTTGTGTAGTTGACACAAAAGTGAGCATGAACATTGAAACAAATCAGAAGTTGGTCTCTGCCATTTCTTCTCATTAGGTCATTTCAAATTTGCATTTATTTTTGTTTTTAAAATACAATCATTACATTACATGCAGAGTTATAGATGTATACTTTAGAATATTATTACATATGAATCCTATGTATATACAGTATATGATTCCACTTCCATGACCACAACTGGCTTCACAACAAAGTTTTTCATCGCACCTTGAAGTGATATAAACATGCCTTGAAATGTAGGTAACCTGGAACACTTTACTGTTTATCTTCACTTATAGGTCAAGTCCAACTGCAAACCACACAGACCTAGATCTACCATCACATAATGTGCCAGCATATCTGGGTCTTTGCAGTTTGTTAGGAGTAATCAGTGAAACAAACAACACAGACACCGATCTGGCAGTGTATTCTGCAATGGTAAATCATGGTCTGTGTTGTTTGCAGTTGGACTTAACTTATAAGCAACTATATATAGTATAAGCAGATTTATACATTTCTACTGACCATTTCATATCTACAGTGTTATACATTTCTACTGACCATTTCATATCTACAGTGTTATACATTTCTATTGAACATTGCATATCTAAAGTGTATGTTGCTGAATCTAGGAGAAGAGATTGTTTTGGGCAATTTTTTTGTTTTTCATGTGACCCTTAGTTACCATCAGAACAATACGGCTTTTCTCTTTCCAGTTCAGAGTCCTTCTGTCAGATGGTGGCAGTTCACCTAGATCAGCGACATCACAAGCACAAGTGACTGTTAATGTCACTAGAAATCAGCAGGATCCAATATTCTTCAATCAAGTATATGAGGCAACAATTCAGGAGAGTGTTGCTATTGGAACAAGTATTATTGATGTCACAGCACAGGACTCAGACACAAACGTAAGTGGGAGATTTATTATTTTAGATAACCTCTACACATTACATTATATAGTTGTATCATATGTGTTTGTGTGTGTGTGTGTGCATGTTTGTGTGTGTGTGTGTGTGTGTGTGTGTGTGTGTGTGTGTGTGTGTGTGTGTGTGTGTGTGTGTGTGTGTGTGTGTGTGTGTGTGTATTTGTGTATGTGTGCATGTGTGTGTGTGTTCAGATTTTGTTAAATGCATGTATGTTGCTCTGTGAAAAGGAAAGAGAGAGAGAGAACTTATTGAATTTTCCCTCTCAGTTGTCATTTTATTGAGTTTTTATAGCTGTTCCATCTAAAATTCTTCCGTATTAAATCTGTGCTTCTTGAAAAGGCCTTCTCCCATCTCTTTAAACATTGTGATGAATAATTAAGAAACATTGAGACTGACACCCATTTAAAAAGCAAAATATTGACAAAGTATCTATAGAATACAGATTTTATACATGCATACTTGTACAGATTTAATACATGCATACTTGTACAGATTTAATACATGCATACTTGTACAGATTTAATACATGCATACTTGTACAGATTTAATACATGCATACTTGTACAGACTTAATACATGCATACTTGTACAGATTTAATACATGCATACTTGTACAGATTTTATACATGCATACTTTTATAGATTTAATACATGCACATTTGTACAGATTTAATACATGCATACTTGTACAGATTTAATTCATGCATACTTGTATAATGATAATTAATTATGGAGAATATTAGTTAATAGGAGTTGAAATTTTAAGCTCTTGCTTCATTTTGCAGGTGCTAAATCTTCCAAATGAGTAATTTAAATAATTAGTGAAGACAGATTTACAAATTATAAGTAAATAGGATGTCAGTAGATACACTCAAAGAATTGTAAGCAGGAAAAATAGTTAAATTCAATTCTTGAACCCTGGGTTTATAATGGCAGAAAGTACTTTACATTACAGAACTATAATTTTTAAATTGGTTTTGTGTGTGTATGTTTGTGTGTGTGTTACAGTCTGCATTCAACCAGATCAGTTTTGCTGTAACTGGAGATGACACTGTAAGATAGCATTTTTTGTGACAGTCTGCATGCATTCAACCAGATCAGTTTTGGTTTAACTGGAGATGATACTGTAACATAGTTTTTTTTGTTACAGTCTGCATTCAACCAGATCAGTTTTGCTGTAATTGGAGATGACACAGCTCCCAACCTTTATGATGTGACAAACTTGGGTGGTGGAAGGGGCCGAGTGGTCACCAAAGCTAGTCTTTCCACAGAAGGCAAAGATCGTTATGTTGTAAGTACTCTGACCCATTATATTTATGAAATTGATTCAATAAATTTCTAGGTGAAATGGGTGTTTTACGTCCATATTTGTTTTCTTTTTTTAGCATGTACCCACTTTGTTGTCCCACAATAGAATAATTTCCATGGTAGACAGGATTCTAATTGACAAAGTCCAGTGATTAAGAATTTTTTTTTGCATTAATGTAAATTTTGGTAATGTTTGAGATTATTATTGAGAAATTAAGTGCACACTTTACAGCTTTTTAATGTTTGTCTCAGGAATATCTAAATAAAGTTGGAATTAATTTGTGTGGGTACTCAATCTACTTGTTTGTAAGTCAATTAATTTGTGTATGTACTCTGTGTACATGTTTGTAAGTCAATTAATTTGTGTGGGTGCTCTATGTACATGTCTGTAAGTCAATTAATTTGTGTGGGTACTCTATGTATGTGTTTGCAAGTCAATTAATTTGTGTGGGTACTCAATGTACATGTTTGCAAGTCAATTAATTTGTGTGGGTACTCTATGTATGTGTTTGTAAGTCAATTAATTTGTGTGGGTACTCAATGTACATGTTTGTAAGTCAATTAATTTGTGTGGGTACTCTATGTACATGTGTGTAAGTCAATTAATTTGTGTGGGTACTCTATGTATGTGTTTGTAAGTCAATTAATTTGTGTGGGTACTCAGTGCACATGTTTGTAAGTCAATTAATTTGTGTGGGTACTCAATGTACATGTTTGTAAGTCAATTAATTTGTGTGGGTACTCTATGTACATGTTTGTAAGTCAATTAATTTGTGTGTGTACTTTATGTACATGTCTGTAAGTCAATTAAATTGTGTGGGTACTCTGTGTACATGTTTGTAAGTCAATTAATTTGTGTGGGTACTCTATGTACGTGTTTGTAAGCCAAGTGCAAACAACATAAATCCTGATCGGACAGTCCATTATGTGACAGCATCAGACAGTCCAGTCCATTATGTGACAGCATTGGACAGTCCATTATGTGACAGCATTGGACAGTCCATTATGTGACAGAATCAGACAGTCCATTATGTGACAGCAGATAGGGGTCTATATTGTTTGTTATTCTGCTTACTTCTGAAAAACTGCATAGACCCAGAACATATTGCACATTATGTGATGGCAGATCTAAGTCTGTGCCATTTGCAGTTGGACTTGACATAAGGAAGTATACACAGTATCATTTTTCATGTTGTTTTTTTTCTTCCAAAGTTTGTAAAGAAAATGTAACACACTTTTTGATTGTTTGCAGCTGTCACGTATATGTAATTAAATTGTTTGTGCGTTAATTTTAAATTCTTTTTATTTATTTTTGTTTCATTATATTTTATTGTAATGATAATTTTCATTGGATTTGAATATCTTTTTCTGAAAATTGACTTGACCCGATTAGATTATAATATTTCTTCAGCACTATTTTTAACTCACTCTGTTTCATAGATTTCATAAACATCAAGATAAAACGATTTGCTATTACCAAGGTCATTTTCTGATTGCGTGATAGTTCTAATTTGTAAACAACTTTTCTTATTGAATTTTATTATAAGATTTGCTAAGTTCTTCCATGGTGGATGTGCCTACCAGTTGTGTGCTTCTATTGCGATGTTCAAATTAGTGTCACGTAAGTCCATCGTGTGAGCTACCATGTGATCTGAAATCGAGGCTTAAAACAGTCAATTAGTATTAAAATTATTCAGTCATATGTTAAACCTTGAGGGCTAAAGAGGTTTTTATTGTTGAAGCCAGATTGTTTTTGGTGTTCATCTGTTTTTTTTAATTTAATAATTTATTCTCTAGAAAACTAAACAAGTGCTTGATATTTATAAAAGTTCTGGGACAAAGAAATTCAGTGGAAATTTATTCTGGAATTCTATACGGAAACATAAACTGTGATTCAATTGAGGATCTGTTACCATCAGTACAGACATCATCTGACATCATCACCTCCATATTGGAATTTCATTGAGATTCGAAACTTGGATTCAATTAGAACTGTTTAGTGATGGGACTTATATTTTTTCAATCTAAGGATTAAATTTTGGATTATATTCACAAACCGTAAGTCCTATTTCCTAATTTTTACGTTGTTTTCTAGGGAAATAAATTATTTTGTTAAAATATACAAAGCTTGTTGGCTTCACTCTTTTCTCTTGTTATTTTTGTACGAGCCTACACGTAACACAGCACATGAAATTGTGTAATAGAATTGTCTGTAATAACAGTTGTTTTTCTTATCAAGCACTTCTTTTGACTGGATGATATCGAGTTGCACAATATAAATAGCTATTACATGAACTTGATGTCATAGGACATAGTGTTTGTGAAAGTGGTTTTGATGAGTAGATTTTGACTTGATTGTGGATTTATTGTGACTTGATTGTGGATTGATTGTGCCTTGATTGTGGATTGATTGAAATATAAACTGGAATGACAAGAACACTTGACAGGTTTTATTATCTCTGACTGAAAAATATGGAACACAATATGAAAACTAAGCGTAGATGGAACTGGTTAGAATGAACAGTTACAATTACTGGGGAAGACTTGATGATTCAGTGCTATCTTGGTCAATGCATTCAAACAGTATTTAATTGAAAAGTTTTGTGTTTGTAGGTTTTCTAGATCCTTTGAGAGGAAGACCCAGTTGTGATCTCAATCATTACCCTTTCCTTGCTAGATCCTTTGAGAGAGGAAGACCCAGTTTGTGATCTCAATCATTCCTTTTCCTCATTAGCTCCTTTGTGAGAGGAAGACCCAGTTGTGATCTCAATCATTACCTTTTCCTTGTTAGATCCTTTGAGAGAGGAAGACCCAATTTGTGATCTCAAGGTTATGATTAGCTCTCCCATGCCTTCTGAAAATATTGCGATTTGCCCTCCCATGCCTCCCTGAAAATGCAAGCTTCTTTTTGATATATCATTCATGCTTTACCTGAAGAACATATAGGTTTAAAGTAGCCACCTAGTGGTGAGAAGGGGAGATAATTGCAGTAGTATATTGGGAAATTAATTCCATGAGATAGTATATTTATTGTCTATATTGTATATGGGGCTTGATTTTGAGGTAGCAGAAGCTAATTACTAAGATAAACATGATTGGGGAGGTATTCAACGAGAAGCCTAATTTATGATAAAAATTCCATGTATAAAGATGGGTCTTAGACAAGCATAATTTATGATACAAATTCTGTATATAAAGATGGGTCATTTTTTAATTTTAGGTCTTTAATTTCATGGTTTGTAGCAACAACAAAGCAATCCAGTGATTGTTATGAAATGTTGTTATCCAATGATTGTTATACAGTTATTGTTATCCAATGTTGAATCTCGACTTTTGAGTAGAAGTGGAAAATTCCTTCTAATTATTGAGTCAAGCAATTTCCCATGAGGGTTTGCAGGATCAGGGGCGGATGACATCCTAATTAGAAAAATAACACAAAAGATCCATTTTGGTCCATATGGTTCAAGGTAAAGTCAATTACCGGAAGTGTTGCATGAGAGCTATGTTGGTTACAGATATTAATAACGACTTCAGATTTTGCATGGCTTGTTACTTAATTAATAATGTGCATTTCTTGCAGGTCAGAGTAGTTGCCAGGGACAATGGCACTCCATCACGCTCAGGAACTGCTGTCGTCTATGTCAACATTCAGCGCAATTTCTTCCGCCCAGTATGGGTTCAGTCTAGCTATGTTGCCAGCATAGGTGTCACCCAGACTGTGGGGGTGACATTCATCACTGTTCTGGCTAATGATGCTGATAACTCTGTAAGCTTCTATGTTTCATTAGTAATTATATCAATATTTTAATTTAGAAGTATTTTACCTGTAGCCATGAAAACCTGAATTAGACATGCTGTTCTTTATTTATTATCATCAGCCTAGCAGAACATTTTTTTTATCAAACCCAAATGCAGTCAGTTTTCTGCTAATATTGGCAGACATAGAAGTCACTTTCCAGTGGTGTCTGTGTGCATCATCAATGTCATCAGCAGTTTGGTAAGGCTTTAGTTAAAGTTTTTCATTCCATGTATTTTCCAAATCCTTTGATAGATTCTCATCATACATGGCATGAAGCAAAGAATTCATACATTGACATGTTTCTCTTGCTCCAATTACTCTGGGGTCAGGGTCTTATCCATAGAAAGTGTGCGTTAGGTTTGATTTTAACAAATGTTCATGTGCTAATATATTCTAAAATCCCTAATAGAGTTTGGTCATGTGACCTGAATCATTATGGAGCTAAGAAAATTCATTCTTTGAATGCTTTCCTTGTCCCTTTAATCCTTACCCCTTAAATCAGGAATTATTGTGACAGTCATAGAAAATCTGCATTAAGATTTTGGTCCAAATTTTTCCATTTACTGGATGGATATTCATCATACAGGTGTCAGTAAGAGGCTAAAATGGTCATTCTATGACACACTTGCTTGCCATTTTGATCTTGGGGTCTGTTTTAGAGTCATAGAAAATTTGTATTTAGGTTTTGATTAAAGTTGTTTGTTTTTCTTTATTTGCATATATTTCCTCAACCCCTTGACGGATTTATTTCATACTTGGGATGTATCAATATCAAGGTGACACAATCCATTCTGCAACATACTTACTCAAGGGTCAAGGTCACATGCTTTACAGCATGCTTTAATTATAGGTTCAATATGCAGGTTGTCTTGTTAAAGTTTTCTATTTCCATTGCAAAACAATGGTGTCTTCTTGTTTAAGTTTTCTATTTCCAATGCAAAACAATGGTGTCTTCTTGTTTAAGTTTTCTATTTCCATTGCAAAACAATGGTGTCTTCTTGTTTAAGTTTTCTATTTCCATTGCAAAACAATGGTGTCTTCTTGTTTAAGTTTTCTATTTCCAATGCAAAACAATGGTGTCTTCTTGTTTAAGTTTTCTATTTCCGTTGCAAAACAATGGTGTCTTCTTGTTTAAGTTTTCTATTTCCATTGCAAAACAATGGTGTCTTCTTGTTTAAGTTTTCTATTTCCATTGCAAAACAATGGTGTCTTCTTGTTTAAGTTTTCTATTTCAATTTCAAAATATGGATGTCTTGTTGTTAAAGTTTTCTATTTCCATTTCAAAACATTGATGTCTTCATGTTTAAGTTTTCTGTTTCCATTGCAAAACATGGATGGCTATTTGTTAAAGTTTTCTATTTCCATTGCAAAACGCGGATGTCTTCATGTTTAAGTTTTCTATTTCTATTTCAAAACATGGGTGTCTTCATATTAAAGTTTTCTCTTGCCGTTGCAAAACATGGGTGTCTTCTTGTTAAAGTATTCTCTTTCCATAGGAAATCATGGGTGGCTTTGCCCCCTGCCCCTCTACCCTTCTCCCGCATGAAGACATAAAAATAGCTGTTAAGACTTCCTTGGCACAGATGACAGTTGTTGCATATGTCTTGTTTATATTTTCCATTGTTCTAGTACTGGCAATCAAACATATCTGAGAGAAAAGTGTTGTTTTTTCATAAAAGGTTTTGTTTAAATGGCACTTTTAGCACAGAATTGGCAATATCATGCAGAGAAGAAAATGTCACTCTTTACCTTATTACCTCATAGTGCTAAAACTATACAAGATTGGGCATGATGTGGTTCTTATAGTGCTATAAACTGTACAAGATTGGACATGATGTGGTTCTCATAGCACTATAAACTATACAAGACTGAGTATGATGCAGTTCTAATATCACTATAAACTGTACAAGATTGGACATGATGTGGTTCTCATAGCACTATAAACTATAACAGATTGGATATGATGTGGTTCTCATAGCACATGATGTGGTTCTCATAGTGCTGTTAACTATACAAGATTGGACATGATGTGGTTCTCATAGCACTATTAGCTATACAAGATTGGACATGATGTGGTTCTCATAGTGCTACAAACTATACAAGATTGGACATGATGTGGTTCTCATAGCACTATTAACTGTACAAGATTGGACATGATTTGGTTCTAATAGTGCTATAAACTGTACAAGATTGGACATGACGTGGTTCTAATAGGACTATAAAATATACAAGATTGGACATGATGTGGTTGTCATAGCACTATTAACTATACAAGATTGGACATGATGTGGTTCTCATAGCACTATTAACTATACAAGATTGGACATGATGTGGTTCTCATAGCACTCTTAACTATACAAGATTGGACATGTGGTTCTCAGCGCACTATAAACTATGCAAGATTGGACATGATGTGGTTCTCATAGCACTATTAACTATACAAGATTGGACATGTGGTTCTCATAGTGCTATAAACTTTACAAGATTGGACATGATGTGGTCCTCATAGCACTGTTAACTATACAAGATTGGACATGATGTGGTTCTCATAGCACTATTAACTGTACAACATTGGACATGATGTGGTTCTCATAGTGCTACAAACTGTACAAGATTGGACATGATGTGGTTCTAATAGCACTATAAAATATACAAGATTGGAAAGATATGGTTCTCATAGCACTATAAACTATACAAGGTTGGACATGATGTGGTTCTCATAGCAAATGATGTGGTTCTCATAGGACTATAAAATATACAAGATTGGAAATGATATGGTTCTAATAGCTCTATAATGGTGTTTCCTAAATTTATTTTCATTTTAATAAGAAAGCAAACCAAATGAGAATTGTTTTTAACTGGCTGCATTGTAGGAATGCTGTCACAATTCAGGTTATTTTAAACTTTTACTTGGTTCAGTATTTTTTCAAAACAGTGGTAGCTATCCCAAGATGAGCAGCATGACTTAAATCATATACCTGGTTGCATTCAGTAAGGCTGTTGTTATTTGGTACTAGACTAACAGTCTTGCTGCAAGGGCTGTCAGAGAGTGGTGGTACCTTATGTTATTTGGTACAAGACTAACAGTCTTGCTGCAAGGGCTGTCAGAGAGTGGTGGTACCTTATGTTATTTGGTACAAGACTAACAGTCTTGCTGCAAGGGCTGTCAGAGAGTGGTGATGCCTTATATTATTTGGTACTAGACTAACAGTCTTGCTGCAAAGGCTGTCAGAGTTGTTATTTGGTACTAGACTAACAGTCTTGCTGCAAAGGCTGTCAGAGAGTGGTGGTGCCTTATGTTATTTGGTACAAGACTAATAGTCTTGCTGCAAGGGCTGTCAGAGAGTGGTGGTGTCCTATGTTATTTGGTACAAGACTCACAGTCTTGCTGCAAGGGCTGTCAGAGAGTGGTGGTGCCTTATGTTATTTGGTACAGGACTAACAGTCTTGCTGCAAAGGCTGTCAGAGTTGTTAGTTGGTACTAGACTAACAGTCTTGCTGCAAGGGCTGTCAGAGAGTGGTGGTGCCTTAATGTAGCTATCACATCCTGCCTGCTGTATGGGCTTTTAGTCAGTTACACTGAGTTAGGGTGGCTCTCAATGTGTGCAAGTTTTGTTTCACTCTTAGAAGAGCGTGCAAAATCAGGCTTGTAAATAGAAATTAGGAGACCCTAGAGAGACACATAGAATCTCATTACCCTGATGTATGTTTTGGCCCATTTACCTGACAATATTTGCAAATTATACATTTTCTAATTTCCTATTGTGTAAAAAAGAGTTCTGAAATTAGAATAATTCAGTGCTGTGCCAGGTCAATGGAATCATGCATCCACCATGTTCCAGAAAACAGACAGGCTATGTAGTAGAGCCTAACCCATTTCCATGTTTATAGCATGTAATGTTGCCCTTAATGAACGCAGCCATGGCACATGACAACACTGAAAATTCAATCTTGTGTCTTTGAGATACGAAGCCAATTCTTAAGCAAGTTGATCCAGATCCATGTTGGAGTTGTCTTAATAAGCAATATTTTCTTCTTTCAGGCCCCTCAGAACACAGTGAATTACAGAATTGTGACAAGCTCAAACAATGGTACAAACTACTTTAAACTGGACAAAGAGACAGGAGCAATTAGTGTTAGTCAGCCACTTGCAGTAGACACTATTAAACCAGGTTTCTATACGGTAAGTCATCTTCTAGCTGTCTGTGTTGTAATTGGATAAGAAAATTGTATCCTATCAATAATTTTGCTTTGTCATTTTCTACATTTGAGTCTCTAAACTTTCTTGAAGATTGACATTTTATATTGTATATGTTATAATAATTTATTGACTTTTTATGATGTATACATTGCTATAGTTTACTGACTTTTTATATTGTATACATTTTAAAAATTTATTGACTTTTTATGATGTATGCATTGTAACAATTTATTGACTTTTTATATTGTATACATTGTAACAATTTAATGACTTTTTATGTTGTATACATTGTAATAGTTTATTGGCTTTATATGATGTATACATTGTAACAGTTTATTGACTTTTTATGATGCATACATTGTAACAATTTATTGACTTTTTATGATGTATACATTGTAATAGTTTATTGACTTTTTATATTGTATACATTGTAATAGCTTATTGACTTTTTATAATGTATACATTGTAACAATTTATTGAGTTTTTATGATGTATACATTGTGACAATTTATTGACTTTTTATGATGCATACATTGTAACAGTTTATTGACTTTTTATGATGTATACATTGTAAAAATTTATTGAGGTTGTATGATGTATACAATGTAACAATTCATTGAGTTTTTATTACATACACATTGTAACAATTCATTGAGTTTTTATGATGTATACATTGTAACAATTCATTGAGTTTTTATTACATGTACATTGTAACAATTCATTGAGATTTTATGATGTATACATTGTAAAAGTTTATTGAGTTTTTACAATTATACATTGCAACAATTTGTTGACTTTTTATGATGTATACATTGTAACAATTCATTGACTTCTTATGTTGTATACATTGTAACAATTTATTGAGTTTTTATGATGTATACATTGTAACAATTTAGTGAGTGTTTATGATGTATACATTGTAACAGTTAATTGAAATGTTATGATGTATACATTGTAACAATTTATTGACTTTTTATGATATATACATTGTAACAAATTATTGACTTTTTATGATATGTATAGTTTTAACAATTTATTGACATTCATGATGCATACATTGTAACAATTTATTGACTTTTTACAATGAATACATTGTAACAAGTTTTTTTATTTTTTTTACAGATGTATACATTGTAACAATATATTGACTTTTTAGGCTGTATACTTGGTAACATTTTATTGATCTTTTTTGATGTATATATTTTAACAATTTATTCATGACTGAAATGTGTCTGAGGTGTTCATGAGAAATGTGTCTGTTTGAGATGTTCGTAAGAAATGTGTCTGTTTGAGGTGTTCATAGGAAATGTGTCTCTTTGAGGTGTTCTTAAGAAGGTATTTTCTTGTTCTTTCAGCTTTCTGTTGTGGCGTATGATCTGGGAACACCTTCATTGACTGCAACTTCAACAGTACCTATCACGATCAGTGTGTACTACAATAATAACCCTCCTGTATTCCAAAACATTAATTATAGGTTCACTATTGATCGTTCTACAGGAATAAATCAGCAGGTGTACAGCGTTTTGGCCATTGACTCAGATCCTGTGTCAGTGAGTACAACACACAGTTATTTACATTGACTCAAATCCTGTATCTGTGAGTACAACACACAGTTATATACATTGACTCAGATCCTGTATCAGTGAGTACAACACACAGTTACATACATTGACTCAGATCCTGTGTCAGTGAGTACAACACAGTTTATTACATTGACTTAGATCCTGTATCATTGAGTACAACACACAGTTATTTAGTTGTTTATAAAAGGCTGACAGAATTAATAGGTAATCAGTAAAGTGTCAATCTTCACCTGTCAGGCAGTATGTCAGGTATTCCCCTAAACCAAACAACCAATCAGAACCCAGTCAGGAGCAGCTTTCCATGCTGAAAGTCAAGTGCAGGCTGACACTTGGTCAAGTATGCCTTTAGGCTTCCATTGTATCTAGTTTATAGACTACAGCTGAGGTTGAGGTATGAAGTGTCCTTTTGAGGTGGAGGAATAAGAAGCTCTTAGGTTAGAAAACCTCAAACATAGATAACCACTGACCATTGGTCATTGCACAGACATGGATGGATTACAACTGACCATTGTTTTGGTAATTGAAAAAAAAGATGCAAAGTGAATTCAAGATGCATTAGAGTATTATGTCCTTCAAGAAAAACCCATATCGCCATATCGTTATATCGTTATATCGCCATATCGTTAAAAAAAAGATTTAAAGAAATTGTGCAATTTGAGAGTTAAGAATATAAGTATATTATTAATGTGTATTCCATAGGATTTATATTTTTTAAAATTTTTATTCACTTATGAAATTATAGCTAGAATAGAGATAGTTTAAAGGTATTGTATTCCCATAAAATATTACCATTGCAAATGGGCTGGAAACAAAATATCATAATTGCAAATGGACTGGTAACAAGTTTATAAGAACTTACCAGTTCCTCTCTGCAGAAATAGAAATGGTTCATAAATGTTATGATACTGTTAATTCTGTTTACTTTTTAAATTTTGAATTTCTTCCATTTTGAAATTGAACTGTTAATGCATCAGTGGATTAGACCAAAAGAAAAAGAATAAGTTTAGATATTGTAGTCTTATCCCACACAACCAGATTGTGTTTGTTAGAGTTACTAAGTGTATTTAGATATGATCAAAATGGTTCTTGAATTTAATAGGTTCATCAAATAGGCCCATATGTGAGTGACAGGGTTGCATACCACTTGCCTATAAACATATATATTAGTATTCAAATTCCATGTTCTTTTGACAGGAAATTGATTATGTAAGTTATTGTTTGGTTACCAGTTTAATAATTATTGTTTATTCATAAGGTGAGTAATAGTATTGTTGGGTTACCAGACTAATATTTTTGTGTATTGGTAAGGTGAGTAATAGTATTGTTTGGTTACCAGTCTAATATTTTTGTGTATTGGTAAGGTTAGTAATAATATTGTTTGGTTACCAGTCTAATATTTTTGTGTATTGATAATAGTACTTGTTTGATGCTGATTATTTGTGTATTGGTAATAGTACTTGTTGGATGCTGATTGTTTGTGTATTGGTAATAGTACTTGTTGGATGCTGATTATTTGTGTATTGGTAATAGTACTTGTTGGATGCTGATTATTTGTGTACTGGTAATAGTACTTGTTGGATGCTGATTATTTGTGTACTGGTAATAGTACTTGTTGGATGCTGATTATTTGTGTATTGGTTGGATACTGATTATTTGTGTATTGGTAATAGCACTTGTTGAATGCTGATTATTTGTGTATTGGTAATAGCACTTGTTGGATGCTGATAATTTGTATATTGGTAATAGTACTTGTTGGATGTTGATTATTTGTGTATTGATAATAGTACTTGTTGGATGCTGATTATTTGTGTATTGGTAATAGTACTTATTGGATGCTGATTATTTGTGTATTGGTAATAGTACATGCTGATTATTTGTGTATTTAATCACATTTTAAGTACAATTACCTTGTTTGTTTGCAGCAATTTGGTCGTGTGAGGTACCGTGTGGTTGGTTACCCACCAGCTCCGACTTACTTTCAAATCAATGAGGACACTGGATCAATATCTACCACAAGTGTACCCCTTTCTTCAGACTCTAACACCCAATACCAGGTAAAAAAAAATGTATTGCTTTTTCTACTAGTTTTAATCTTGTTTTTTCATCCATTTTTTTATCTTGTCTTAAAAAAGTCCAAAACAAATGATAAACATGAGAGAGAGAGAGAGAGAGAGAGAGAGAGAGAGAGAGAGAGAGAGAGAGAGAGAGAGAGAGAGAGAGAATGGTAATTACAGAGTACAGGCCATTGCTACCTAGTACTATGCAAGTCAAAATCTTAAATCAAAAGTTGGCTGAGGTTTGTCAAGGTTTGGTAATTCCATGTAAAATTTACCATTTAGCTTCATATTAACCATTAATCTCACATAAATGTTTGTATTCTGATGGTGGTGCCTTTTAACACTTCAAGTTGATTTACATTCAAGTGCATTTGGACATCTGTACACCTTCTGAAGCACATTTTGAAGTCCAATTTACAGTCATTCATTTGGGCATCTGTACACCTTCTGAAACACATTTTGAAGTCCAATTTACACTCATTCATTTGGACATCTGTACACCTTCTGACGCACATTTTGATGCCTTCAGTAAACATTGGACATTGTGAGCTGGTTTTCATAATGCCACCTTTAGGGAAAACCACCTTTTAGAAACAATTTACATTGAGGAAAATTATCAGGATGTCACATCATGTGTTGCTATGTAAGAAAAACTAACCATGTGTTGCATTGTAAGAAAAAATGACCATGATGTGTTGCATTGTAAGAAAAAAATGACCATGATGTGTTGCATTGTAAGAAAAAAATGACCATGATGTGTTGCTATGTAAGAAAACGTGACCAGGATGTCTCATAATGTGGTTGCTTTGTATCTGCATATTGAAAATAACTGGGTCATGTTCTCCCTTAACCAAATTAAAAGCCGCAGATGTTCTTGAGTTTGAATGATTAGAATTATGACAATGGAAGCTTCAGTGATTAAGATTTAGACTCCAATATTTATGTAGGCAACACTGATTTTAATAATTTGTAAAATCTGGATATTAAATGTATACAAAAAGGTAAAATGGTTACAATTTATGTTACATTCAGTACATACTATACTGTTGTAAATTGTAGAGGCCTAATTTGCATACAGTCCTTTAGGTAACAGGTCTTCTATTTATAGCACACTGTGGTTTTGACACATGTACCATATTTATTCAAACAGACCTGGTGCAATGTCAGAAAGGGGAGGCATTGAATAGAAACATCACTGTTTGACTAAAAACATTTGTAAATTAAGTTTTGATTTTTGTAATAGTTTTTGGATTACCCATGTACTGTTTTAATTATTTGGACATACCATAATGAATACATATGGAGCTATAGGCATCAATGAAGTAGGAATTTCTGTTTTTGTAGATAAAAATGTGGAGGGGCTGTTTATTAGAAGGGGGCTTGTATTAGAATAACAACAGTACATCAACAGAATATAAAATAACAGACACTATGAGGTCAAGGGTTAATTAAACACTTTCAAATGAATGTTATTAGACTTCAACTTCACTTGTCATGACAATGGTAGGTTACTGTGATCTGATTTTGGTGGAAATAACAAGGTGAATTCATTTACTTTTGAGGTCATGATATTTGAGTCTTATCCAATATATACATTTTTGTCGATATTTACATTTCATTTGTGAATATGCTAGAACAAAACTTAGATTTTATTTTGGATTGTTATAGGAATGAATATACAGAATGAAAATTTGATTCAAATTCCACTTAAAAGTTTGAAAGATATCACTAATTAATTTCAGACATCAATGTTCTGAGGTAAGAAAATTTGCAGATATGGCTGTGACATTACTAAGAAAGAAACATTAATTATCCCCTAAACTTGAAACTTGAGTAAATACAGAACTTTTCTACAAATTTTGCATTGAATAAAATCTGTCAACAGATTGGTACTCATAAATAAAGTAATATCACTGGACTATCTTTTTAGTGCAGGCCCATCATAATTAACAAAATTACACAAAGGCAACCTTGTTGTATGTTTTGGTTTTCAGCTGTTCGTTGAGGCCTATGATAACGGTGTACCAAGTTTGACTGATATGGAGGTAGTCACAATAACTGTGAACCGCAATCTACAGCCACCTGTATTCAGTGCAGCTACATACTTGCAGATAGTTGATGAGACTCAGGTGCTTGGAGAAACAATTGTGCGGGTGAACGCCACAGATCCAGATGGACTTGTG
Source organism: Megalonaias nervosa (assembly GCA_016617855.1). Lineage (NCBI taxonomy): Eukaryota > Metazoa > Mollusca > Bivalvia > Unionida > Unionidae > Megalonaias > Megalonaias nervosa. The sequence goes on from JAECUM010010598.1 coordinate 25,348, forward strand.
AGTACAAACAAGTCTGGTCCTACTTGGAGATTAATGTTACTATTTTTGTTTCACATTCCCATTTAATTTTTCATGTTACATATACATTAATTGATCCATATTTTACATTTAAATTTCTGTATTACATATTGAGGCTGGGACCATTTACCATATTCATTTATATCATGTATTATTTTTTTAAAGTTGCTCCTTAAATTATACAGAAGAGTATAGAAATATATTTTATATAACTTCTTTAAAGTTTTTAATTGTACAAAATGACAAAATTTAACCATAATAGTTTGTTTTACTGCATATTGATAGTTTTGAGGCTCCAAATTTAACTTCCATATCCTGGTGAATTTAAAATCTTGATACACTATAGATTCAAATGTAGGGAGTGAGTAACATAAGTGTACGTAAGGGAGTGAATAACATAAGTGTATGTAAGGGAGAGAGTAACATAAGTGTATGAAATAATGCAAAGTAAATTATGTTTTGTTTTATGAGCTAACTTTACAATTGGCATATGTATTAATATGTCAGCCTAATGGTTTTGATATATCTCAAGTGTTTCTTCCACCCACTTGGAACAGCCTATGGTTTTGAGAGATCAAATTCTTGTCTTCAGGATGGAAATAACATCAGTCTGTGTCTTCAAATAGAGCTACTGAATCAGTCAATTACAAAATGCTGTCCTAATATAGGTATATGGTGTTTTCTATTGATGGCTGCATTACTATTGACTGATAACTAGATTTTCCTAAGGTTACTGTGCATCAACCATTCTTCACTGCTATATACATACCGAGTAGTTGACCTGTAATGGGTGCAATTCATCATGACTGAAAAAAATTCATACATAGTGGGTCCATGTTGACATGTCGAAGAAAGCTGCACACTGTGGGTAGATTTGTTGGATCCAGTTTATCACAATTTAATGCTGTATTAATTTGATACAGTCACTCATTTTGTAATGTTGATCTGCCATTCTCTAGATTAATTTGATACAGTCACTCTTTTGTAAAGTTGTTCTGTCAATCTGTACTTTAATTTGATACAGTCACCATTTTTGTTTTAAAGTTGATCTGTGCATGCAAGGATGGATCCAATAACAATCTTTGCATGAGATGAAATCTTTGAACAGCAAACTAAAGTTTTTGAAAACCACACTCACTATTAAAATGTTGCACTGTATTTCAACTCCCCTTCCAGTTGTTCTGTATTCTGACTTTTACATAGTGTAATTATATGTATTGTGTTTTTGAATTTCAGAATCCAACAGATGTGACATATACATTATCAGGTTCTTTTACTGTGAGTCAATATTTTGCCATAAACTCAGCAACTGGAGAAATATATGTGAAAGCACCACTTATTCGGGACACTAGTACCAACAATAGGCAGTACACTGTAAGTTTTTAACATTTCATTTCAGTAAAAGTTATTAGAGTGCTTTATGTCATCACATCAATGGTGGTTGTTAGAACAATTTCACAGCTTGTACATACTGAGTAAATGTCTCTTGATGTGAAGAATTAAGACTCTGATACCATATTGTTGTCATAAAAGGATTTAACTAAGGAAATTTATTAGCATCCTGAATACATGTATACAAATGTTAAAATCCATTGATGAAATGTATTCACATTTTCATTTTCATTTACAATTTAGTTGTTCTGCATTTTGCATTTGGATTCTGTTTTCTTCATTATTGTATTCAACATTTCATTTGCATTACATCACCATTCAGTGGTACAATTTCCCGTAAGTTTGATATAATGCTTTTCGCTTTTTGACTCCCTTGAATAGCAGTATAATGAAGGTCCTGGAGCACTTCAGTGACTCCCTGAACAATAATATAATGAAGGAATGCTTCAATGACTCCCTGAACAACAATATAATGAAGGAATGCTTCAATGACTCCCTGAACAACAATATAAATGAAGGAATGCTTCAATGACTCCCTGAACAATAATATAATGAAGGAACACTTTGATGACTTCCTGTAATGGCCATATAATGAAGGAATGCTTCAATGACTCCCTGAACAACAATATAATGAAAGAACACTTTGATGACTCCCTGTAATGGCCATATAGTGAAGGAATGCTTCAGTGACTCCCTGAACAACAATATAAATGAAGGAATGCTTCAATGACTCCCTCAACAATAATATAATGAAGGAATGCTTCAATGACTCCCTGAAGAATAATATATTGAAGGCTGTTGTTGTTTTTGTTGTTGTGGGGCTTAACGCCATTTTTCAGCACACGATAGGCTATACATGGCGGCCAGTATTAATGGTGGAGGAAGAAACCGGGAAATCCCTGGAAAGAACCACCGACCCACGAGAAGCTACTGGCAAGCTTTCTCACATATCCACATTCGCCGAATGCTAGACTCGAACCCACGCAGAAAGAGGTGAGATGGCAGTGATCCATAATGGAGAGTACTTTAGACCACTCGGCCACTCGGGGCCCCATATATATATAATGAAGGAACATTTTGACGACTTCCTGTAACAGCCGTATAATGAAGCATTGCTTCAATGACTTCCTGAACAATAATATAATGAAGGAACACTTTGATGACTCCCTGTGATGGCCGTATAATGAAGGAATGCTTCAATGACTCCCTGAACAATAATATAATGAAGGAACACTGACGACACCCTGTAACAGCTGTATAATGAAGGAATACTTCGATGACTCCCTGAACAACAATATAATGAAATAACACTTTGATGACTCCCTGTAACAGCTGTATAATGAAGGAATGCTTCAATGACTCCCAGAACAACAATATAATGAAATAACACTTTGATGATTCTCTGTAACAGCTGTATAAGGAAGGAATGCTTTGATGACTCCCATGAACAGCAGTAAAATGAAGGTCTCTTTGATGACTTCCTTTGAACAATAGTGCAATGAAAGGGTCTTTGATGACTTCCTTGAACAGTAATATAATGAAGGAGCACTTTGATGACTGCCTTGAACAGCAGTGTCATGAAGTAGCACTTTGATGACTTCCTTGCACAGTAACATGACAAAGAAGCCCTTGGATGACTTCCTTGAACAGCAGTGTAATGAAGAATCACTTTGATAACTCCATTGAACAGCATTATAATAAAGGAGCACTTTGATGACTTCCTTGAACAGTTGCATAACGAAGAAGCCCTTGGATGACTGCCTTGAACAGCATTGTAATGAAGGAGCACTTTGATGACTCCCTTGAACAGCATGTTAATGTAGTAACTCTTTGATGGCTTAATATTTTTCATATCACAACTTCGTTTCAGTTTGGACAATATCACAGTTGGAAAGACTATATTTTGCATTTCAGAAAGATATGATATCAGAATTTTATGAGAATATTTTCAAAAATGAATTTTTTTCTCATTTTGTTTCATAAAATTTGTTCTTTCAGATGAGTGTGTCAGCCATGGATAAAGGGACTCCCCCACTGTCATCTCAGCAACTTGCCACTGTAACTATAAATGTCAGACGAAACAATGCTGCACCCATTTTTATCAATACGCCATATGACACACAGGTTTCCCAAAATGTGGCTCAGTTTGTCACCACAATCCAGACTGTGACAGCCACTGATGCTGACATGGTAAGTAGGCTTTGTCACCACAATCCAGACTGTGACAGCCACTAATGCTGACACAGTAAGTAAACTTTGTCACCACAATCCAGACTGTGACAGTCACTGATGTTGACACTGTAAGTAAACTTTGTCACCATAATCCAGACTGTGACAGCCACTGATGCTGACACTGTAAGTAAACTTTGTCACCACAATCCAGACTGTGACAGCCACTGATGCTGACACTGTAAGTAAACTTTTGTGAGTGAATGAATGAAGACAAGAAAGGTGGGGACTATGTGATCCTCTTTGTCCAGTGTGTTGATGCATGTATGCATCCATTATGTAGTTGTAAATCATCAGAGACAGACATTAAACATTTAGTACCTTATTGTAGTGTGTTTGTAATTGAATGGTAGCAATAGTTTCACAATTCCATTCTTGTTGTCTGAGGGGTAAGGCTTCATGGAGAGGGGGAATTAAGAGATTTCTCTTTTGCTGCAGATTGCCATTTAATTGAACATAGACATTTTACTTAAATTACTTTTATGTTCAAGTTTTGTGACTTTTCCTTTCTGCATTGCTACTGGATAACTACATTCTGTTTTAAACCTGTCTTAAAGGTCACCTCCATTAAGCAGAAACCTGTCTTAAATGGTCACTCTTCCAAGATCTGTTGAAACCAGAATTATTGTATAAATAAATATCCATTAGATGACTTCCAGTTGTCCACTTTTCTTACTTGTCATGAGTGTCTGCTTATGACATGTTTGACTGCCATTCCAAATTCATAGTAAAAGTTATATTTGTTGGCATGTTTCTTTTTATAAACCCCAGTAATGTTAGGTAAAGCCATTATTTGTGGCTACTATGTGGAGTGTAACAGACCTTCACTTAAATGACGGACTATAGGTTACAAAAATAAAATATATAACAATTTTATTATCCTTGCCTATAACAAAGGTGGTGGTTGGTATACTAGAGTCAGCTTGTTCATTTGCCCAAAACATTATTGTTTACTTGATGTCTTCTGAATCCTATATTTTCATGAAACATGCCATGCTTGTATATCATGACTTGACATTGGGTCCTATGATATTTTTAATGAAACTTGTCCTGTTTGCATATCATGAGTTGACATCAAGTCCTATGATATCAGGAATGTGCTGGCTTCAACCTCCAAACTGACCTCAGATCAATAGCTGTAAGAGTTACTTGCCTTGAACATTATGGTTAGTTTTAAAGGATCTTTTTTTATTTGTTATTACAGAAAAAATAATGATTGCAAATTATGAAAGAGACAACAGTAGTTCAGGATTAGTCAGGGGTGGTCACCCTTGTAGGGTTATACCAGCTTCTGGCCACTCTTCCACAATGCGAACAATTTTCATGACAAAATCCTTGGACTTTCAAGATTAAATGGAATGCATACTGTCCACACTGATGGGGATGTGTATGATATAAAGTTATTATGGAATACATACTATCCACACTGATGAGGATGTGTATGGTACAAAGTTTTTATGGAATATATACTGTCCACACTGATGGGGATGTGTATGGTACAAAGTTATTATGGAATGCATACTGTCTACACTGATGGGGATATGTATGATACAAAGTTATTATGGAATACATACTATCCACACTGATGGGGATGTGTATGGTACAAAGTTTTTATGGAATACATACTGTCCACACTGATGGGGATGTGTATGGTACAAAGTTTTTATGGAATACATACTGTCCACACTGATGGGGATGTGTATGGTACAAAGTTTTATGGAATACATACTGTACATATTATTGGGATGAGTATGGTATAAAATTACTGTAGCTGATGTAAAATAAGAGTATTTATCCATTTTCAGGCCATATTTAGGCATGCATTTTTAAATGCAGTATCAGTAACTATTCATGATGCCATTTGGAAAAAACTGTAACTGTTCTAATTACAGTACATTCTATAAATTTATATCATGCCTATCCAACTGTGAACAGCACAGACTTTGATCTGCCAATTATAAGATATGCTTGCAGTATAGGGCCTATGCTGATTCCTTGAATTCATACATGGTACAAAGAGCCAAGACTTGATCTCCTGGTACATTGTGCAATGGCAGATCTGGGTCTATGCTGATTGCATGAGTTCATAGATGGTGCAAACAGCCATTACTTGATCTCCTGATACTTTGTGCAGTGGCAGATCTGGGTCTATGCTGATTGTAACTGGATGCATGTCATGCTTAGCAGTATCAGATTTATATTAAACATAATTGATGCCTTCCCATCGCTGAAATTACATTAGATCTTTGGATAAATATATCCATGCTGTCATGTGGAGATCCTCAACATTTTAGGCCCCAACTGCAAGCAGTGGACAAGCACAGGAGTTATCTTCATTTGGTGCTTTCTGTTTATTCATCCATCCCTCTGCCCATCCATCCATCCATCCATGCATTGATCCATCCATACTGCATTCATTATCCCATAATCCATCCAGCCATCCATATATCTATATGTTCATTCAGATGTCTGTATATCCATCTGTCCATGTCTTGGAAAACTGGGTAGCATGATTGTACAAAAATTAATTAATGTTGAAAAATGAAATTTGGTAGGCATGCTTGTATGCATGTGTAAATAACCTGATTAAAGTTTTTAAAGTTTTAACTCTTTAGACATGTACTATTTTGACTGCACATCTGTTTTACAAAGACAAATTTAGCTTTACTTGAAACAAAGATGTGAAATGCATGTGTCTATACAGTGACATTAAAAAGCACCTGTTTTTGGAGATCACCTGTCATTTTTGACAAGATTTCTAATGCATGAATAATTTATATAATGTGAATACCTGAGAGGAGAGACCATGTATCATCAGAGACCATATTATGTTGACAGAAGAGGTGGTCTGTCAATACAGGGTTGTATTGTATATTTGTTTTCTGACTTGCTAATAGATTTATCAGTCCAAGAATATCTTTAAATTTCATCTGTTTGAACATGTCATTTTTTCTTAAGGTACCATATGTTCTTGTGTATAAATCAAGTCCAACTGGATACTACACAGAACCTGATTTGCCATTATATTATGTGTTGTCAGATCAAGGTCTGTGTTCTTCATTCTACTGGTTATTCCTAACAAACTGCATAGATTCAGATCTTCTGGCTCCTTTTGTAATGGCAGGTCTGGGTGTGCGCAGTTTGCAGTTGGACTTGAAATAAATACATAATCTGCTGCTCAAATCCGATGTAAAAAACATGTACAAATTTAATTTTTCGTTGTAGGATGGGTTTAATGTGATATCCTATGCTATTCGTGGAGATGATACTGCTAGCAGCCTCTTCGCTGTGGACTCCAGTGGAAGAATAACTTTAACCCAGTCTTTAGCAAATAGACCTGAGACTTTCTACACTGTGAGTATATTTGGCAACAAAAGATCCTTACATAGCTTGCTTTTCATCTGCACCATAGTTGATTTTTGGTAAAGCCACTGATGAGGGCAAAAGTTTATTGTCATACTTCATGTTTAGTAATCTTGCCTGGATTTATGATTTATATGGAATAAAACATTTTTGTCTTGCTTGGTCAACAACCTTGTTGTGTTTCTTGTCCTAAACTATCTCAAGTGAGATGTATATATTGAAACAGACACAAGCGTGTTGCTTTCAAGACTTTATTTCTAAGAGTGACTCATATAGGCAATCCACACAGCGGGTCCCTAACAGCGCAAGCGTATATACATTGGAGAAAGATGTACACATGATGTAGATTGTATAGTCCATTTCAATAATACAACATTTCCCTTGTTTTGACAAAAATAAATAAAGTTGTTTTATTTTGAAGGTAACATATAAAACAAGGTAACGAAATCTAAATAATTCTGTAGAAATAGTTATTTTCGATGATAAAGATTTGACATGAAACTAAATCACATAACACATACGTAAGTAATGTCCAAAACATATTTAATGCATTAATAATGTTGTTCATACCCATTTTGGATAACCATTAACATTTTTTTTTTACTATACCCTAAATAATCATCCTGCTTGTCATGTATTTGTCAGTTGTTAACAGCCTCTGCTGTTCCACATAAACGCCACTCCGGGGATGTCATTTACACTCAAGTTTCAGTTCAGTTCTCTATCTATAACTATCAATGTTACTTAATCCATTCATCATTTACATAGAGTTTGTTAAGTTTCAATTCTCTTCCAGACCGTGTTATATATGGGGCATCTGACCTCAAAGTCTTAGCTCCTGATTCTGGGATAGTGTTATTGAAATGGGGTTCTCTAGGGAAAACTGTTTGAAATGGAGTATTTTCACATTGCTGCTTGGGGTCAGCCAATACGCGAGCAGCAAATGGGGTCACATCTGACAGATTCTCCATGATTTTATTAAGTAACCTTCGATTTCGGCAGTAAACACCATCATCCCTAGTTTGTACAGAATATGACCTGCCGCTGTGAACTCTTATAACTTTGGCAGGTTTCCAGGTTTTACCAAATTGAACCCTCACAGAATCATTTACAGAAAGGGGTTTAAGTACTTTTGCCGATTTGTCAAAATACTGATTTTGTTTTAATTTTGACTGCTGCATTTTCTTTTGAACAATAGTTGGGTCAACGGTCTGTGGTTTGAGAAGTTTATTTGTAATTGGTATTATAGACTTTTGTTCTTCTACCAAGTAACATTTGAGCTGGTGTATAGCCACAATCCAAGGGTGTATTTCTATATTGTAACAAGGCTAAATAAGGGTCATGCTAACTGTTGCTTGCTTTGGTGAGCAATTTCTTGGCAATCGAGACTGCCTCTTCTGCCAAACCATTAGACATTGCATGTAATGGACTTGACGTCCTGTGTTCGAAACTCCATTCTTTTGCAAAGTTTGCAAATTCTTGGGATGAAAATTGCGGTCCATTGTCACTGACACAGACATCACAAATACCGTTTCATGACGTGTACTTTCAGTTTCCTGATAATTGTGATACTGTGTGTGTCAGGCAATAAGTCTATCTCAAAAAATCGAATATAATAATCAGTAGTCATGAGATAATTTTTCCCATCAAATGCAAACAGGTCAGTACCAATTTTTTGATAAGGCCTTTGTGGGATGTCATGTGGGATTAAAGGTTCTTTAGCATTGGAGTCACAGTGAGTGAGACATATCGAGCATTTTAACATATGGTCTGTGATTTCTTTGGACATGCCTGGCCAAAAGATGCTATCTTTCACGCGTTCTAACGTCTTGTTTGCTACCAGATGACCAGTGTGCACAGCTCGTATCATCTCCTGCCGGAGACCTTTCAGTACAATTAACTTTTGACCTCTGAAAATTAAGTAATCTTCTACAGATAGCTCATCCCTGTGATTCCAGAACTCAAGCACATCTGTATTGCAGTCAGCGCGTGAACTAGGCCATCCATGAGTTATAGTCTTTATCAAAGTTTGCATTTGCGGGTCAACTTTGATAACGCTCTTCAGACATTCTAACCGTCGATCTGTGACAAACAACTGTTGTTTGATCGTATGCACATGAAGGTCGAGTCCTTCGATCAATCTTGGGTATGTGTCTGGAAGTGATTGTCTTGATAAATAATCACTAATGGGCAAATCTTTCCTTCATACATGATGCACTTCAGTATTGTACTGCTGAAGCTGCAACATCATGCATTGAAGGCATGGAGGGGCTGCTGAAAGGGGCTTCCTCATGATCAATTCAATCGGCTTGTGATCTGAGTGCACCCTAACTTGTCTAGCAAAAACCAATTGATGAAATCATTTACAGCCAAATAGTATAGCCAGCATTTCTTTTTCTATCTGAGCATACCCTATTTCGGTTTGTGTTAGGCTTTTGGATGCGAATGCTATGGGGTGACCGTCTTGCATAAGGCATGCCCCAATCGCATATTTGGAAGTGTCTACTTCGAGTGTTAATTGCTTGGTTGAGTCAAAGTAAACCAGCACAGGGTATTGCGTGATTATATCCTTGACCTCTTGAAATGCCTTCTTCTGAGGTTCATCCCAGAAAAATTCCACGTCTTTCTTCAAGAGGGCACGTAAAGGGCTTGTAACCTCTGCTAAATTTGGCGTGAATTTTGAAAGATAATTAACCATTCCTAATAGGTTTTCTAATTTGGACCTGTTTTCGGGAGCATCAAGTTTAAGAATTGCCTCAGCCTTGTTTTGATCGGGTTTTAAACCTGACGAGCTTATTGTATGGCCAAAGAAAGATACTTCCGTTGCGCCTATTACGCATTTATCTGGGTTGAGACGCACACCCTTTGAGCATGCACGTTCAAGTACATGTGTCAACATGTCGTCATGTTCTTTGCGAGAGCATCCCCACACCAATATGTCATCGACTTTACATGCGACATTTGGTAAGCCCTCAAAATTTTCATCCATTTTCATTTGAAATACGTCTTGTGAACTTTTTATACCAAAAGGTAACCTAAGATATTGGTACTGTCCGAAAGGCGTACTGAATTTAGTCAGGTATGAAGATTCATCTTCAAGTTTCACACTCCAGTAGCCATGTATACAGTCTATCGTGCTAAAGTACTTGGCATTGGTTAGTTTAATTGTGACATCATCGATTGTCAGCATAGGATAGTGGGGCCTAAGGATTGAATCATTTAACGCCTTTGGGTCTAGGCCAATACGCAATTTACCCGATTTCGGTTTCTCTGTTATTACAAGGGAGTTGACCCAATCGGTGGGTTCTGTAATTCTTTCAATAATTTTGTACTCTTCCATTCTTGTGAGTTCTTCTTTAAGCTTTGCCTTTAATGCTTCTGGTACCCTTCGCGGGGGGTTTACTACTGGTACTGCATCGGGTTTAAGATGCAGCTTGCACTCACCGGGAAACAGACTTATTCTCTGAAATAGGTCACTGTACATACTTGTAACAGCTGATGTATCTAAGCCAGACTCATTATCAATTGCGTAAGTCAGCTGGACTAATTGTAAGTCAAGTGAAGTTTGAAGGCTAATGAGAGCTGCGGCCTGATTATCTACAACGTAAAAGTATGTTTTTACAGTTTTGCCATTGTGTGAGCGGGAAAGCATTATCTTGCCCACTACTGAAATCAAATCCCCTGTGTATGATACAAGCTTACTGTTGGGGGAGTATTAAGGGGTCTTTAATATTGAGTGTTTTGTACAACGCTAGTTGAGGAATGTTTGCTTCTGACCTGGTATCTATTTTAAATTTATAAGGGGTTTGGGAAGGGCCAATACGCAACTGGACAAATGAGAGTGAATGCCTTACCGTATCTGTGTAAAATTCCTTGTCATTATGTGTATTCCATGCATTGTTAACACTCCTGTTATAATCAAATCCCTGGTCACTGTTCGATATATTATGCACAGTTTTGGATCTGCACATTTCTTGACCCTGTTTTTACTTTTATCGACAGCCTCTACATCCTTGTTTGGCAAGCTATTTGAAATGACATCGATTTCAATTGCTGCTGACAATATTCAAAGTTTTGAACAATCTGGATAGCTTTGTCTAATGTCAACTTGTTTCCTTCATGAATCAGTTTCTCCCGGACTCTCTGACTGTTCGTCCCAAATACAGTTCTATCCCTTATCATATCATCGGCATCATGAAAGTTGCAGTCTCTGGCTTTCAGTCTTAGCCGTGTGACGTAGGAATCAATTGATTCCGCTCCTTGCAGTTCCATATTGAAACGATGTTGTGCAAATATTGGGTTTAACTTTGGTTGCATGTGTGCATTGAAACGGTCATAGAATGTTTGGAGCTTCTTCGCGTCTTCATTTGAAATATCAGTCCACGTTTGGTAGACATCTCTCCCTTTGTCCCCAACCCACAACAAAAGGTATGACACCTTTTCAGCTTCTGTTTTTTCTTTAAGCGGTCCATTAAAAATCAAAGTGATATATAGTTGAAACTTTTCCTACTGTTCCGGCAAGTTCGTAGCCTCCCAGTCCATGACTGGTGGCGGAATACCACTTAAATCCATGGTTGATTTTATCTAATCTTAACTAATGCACACACTTTTTACTCTATGCGCAACTCCAAGTTAATGCACAAATCTAACTTAATGCACCAATCCCACTTCTGACACCGTGTTGTGTTTCTTGTCCTAAACTATCTCAAGTTAGATGTATATATTGAAACAGACACAAGCGTGTTGCTTTCAAGACTTTATTTCTAAGAGTGACTCATATAGGCAATCCACACAGCGGGTCCCTAACAGCACATGTGTATATACATTGGAGAAAGATGTACACATGATGTAGATTGTATAGTCCATTTCAATAATACAACAAACCTTTATGTTTTGTGTGAAAGTTTCTGAAAGTCTGATTCATGGGTTCTGGATGCAGGTGAGACACCTAATGAAAAGTCTTGTACATGGGTAGTGAGACACCCTATGAAAGTTTGATACATGGGTTACGGATGCAGGTGAGACACCCTATGAAAGTCTGATACATGGGTTATGGATGCAGGTGAGACACCGAATGAAAAGTCTGGTACACTGGTAGTGAGACTCCCTATGGAAGTCTGATAAATGGTTTACAGATGCAGGTACGACACCCTATGAAAGTCTGATACATGGGTTATGGATGCAAGTGAGACACCTATGAAATTCTAATACATCAGTTATGGATGCAGGTGAGACACCCTACGAAAGTCCAATACATAGGTTACAGATGCAGGTGAGATACCCTACGAAAGTCTGATAAGGATGCAGGTTAGATGCTGGCTTTGGTGGAATACTTGCTTTTGCCCATAGTGACTTTTAATCAACAGTTGTATTTTAAAATTTTGTTGGGGGTTGTTTGCTTTGTGTGTTTTCAACAGTATACTGTATTTGACTTGCTAGTAATAACTACCCTTTCATACATACAGCCATGTACACTTTAGTGTATTATGGTTGAGAATCTAAATTAAATGTTTTGTTTTAATGGGGAAAATGACAGTCTATTGTTACGTGTAGGCTTGTACAAAAGTAACAAAAGAAAAGAGTGAAGTCAACAAGCTTTGTAAATTTTAACAAAATAGTTTATTTCCCTAGAAAACAAAATAAAAATATGAAATAGGACTTACGGTTTGTGAATATAATCCAAAAGTTAATCCTAGAATTGAAAAATATAAGTCCTGTCACTAAACAGTTCTAATTGAAACCAGGTTCGAATCTCGATGAAGTTCCAATATGGAAGGCGATGACGTCAGATGAGGTCGTTGTACTGATGGCAACAGTTCCTCATTGAATCACAATTTATAATGTTCTGTTTAGAATTCCAGAATAAATTTCCACTGAATGTCTTTGTTCCAGAACTTTTATAAAGAAGACGAGTATTTTCCAGGGTGAATAAATTATTTTAAATAATAAACTCAAACCAAATGGCAGCAACAAGAATACCTTTCGGCCTGAAGGTATATTTTACTATTGAACCAGAAAACACTGAGATTGAGAATTAAACCCAACTAAAACATCGTTTTGACACTCGTGATGTGTCACATGATCACTTACTTTGTCCGAACAGCGCAGTAAAAAATATGTCAATTATCACGTAGGCTAGAATAGCCCTATCTAAGAATCAGATTGCCACGCTGGAAATGAATTTAAAAATGAAACTGTTTACAACAAACACATGGGTTGAACATGACCTTGGTAATGACCAATCATTTTCACTTAGTGTTTACAAAACGTCTCAACCAAGGTGAGCTAAAAATACTGATAATGTAATACCTTTTACGTTCAAATCAGGTCAAAACATAGAAGTGAATTTTCTGAAAATAATCAACTCCAGTGAAAATTGTCATTATAATAAAATGTAATGAAACAAAAGTAAAACAAAAAAAGGAATTTAAAACTAACACACAAGTAATTAAATTACATTATACATAACACAATCCATTTATCACAAATAGAAAATTTTTATTTGATTTAGACTTGCTTGTTTTCTGTCTCCAGGTAATTGGGGAATAACAGAACTTATTGGAGTACATTTGAATAGTTACTACTACCTCAAATAAAGTTCCAGCCTTAAAAATGTCCATGTCATTTAAAAAATTTAAAGTAAATTCCAAATACTTTCTATATACTATCTATACAACTTCAAACTGCGCAGACCCAGATCTACTTTTGTATAATGCTCCAATAGATCAAGATGTACACAGTTAGTTAAGAGTATTAGGTAGAATAAACAACACAGACCCTGATCTTCTGGTGCACAACAGATCTGGGTCTGTGTTGTTTGCTGTAGGACTAGACTTATTAGCGAGTATATACATGTTACAGAAATCTGTTGACATTTCATGCAAGAGATATTTAGCAACTTGACCTTTTCCAAAGAAAAAAATAAAAAATAAAAAGCACATCAGTTTGATGAAGATTAAGAGAGCTGTAGCTTTTTGTATGCCTGAAAATGATGTATGACTTTTAAAGGATTTTTTAAAAAGGATTTTGTATAATTTTAAAGGATTTTGTATGATTTTAAAGGATTTTTTATAATTTAAAATGATGTATGATTTTAAAGGATTTTGTATGATTTTAAAGGATTTTGTATGATTTAAAATGATGTATGATTTAAAATGATGTATAATTTTAAAGGATTTTGTATAATTTTAAAGGATTTTGTATGATTTAAAATGATGTGTGATTTTAAAGGATTTTGTATGATTTAAAAGGTACAAAACTTTGTTAAATAGGGTAACATACATGTGGTGTGGTTTGACTGAAAAGTGATCATTACCTTTTAATTGTAAGAATCTCTTCTATTTTTTTCAGCTTCTGATTGAAGCTAGAGACAATGGTTCACCAGCGAGAGTGACTTACAACACTTTCCGAGTAACTGTTACTCGGAACCTTTTTACACCAGAATGGAGATATCCCAACAGCACAACCGCCTTCAGACTGTCGATCCCTGTCCTGGAAACCTATCCTTTTGACCAAACAATGCTAACACTGTCAGGAACTGATGCAGATCTGGTAAGAGCTATTGATATGTATAAATATGCCTAAAAAACCCAGTTGTTTCTTTCAAATCTTACATTGGATTACATTGATGATAACAATCTGTTAATAGATGGGAAATAGCTATCGGAACTAAAGTTACTTTTTAATTGTTTATTTGTGTCGGACATTGATTTATTTATGTTGATGCTTAAATTTGCGGACTTAGGAAGGAGTCCAGTTATCTCTACAGAATGATTATTGCTCACTAGACGGATTGAGGAAGGGGCCCTGTTGTCTCTACAGAAAGATCATAGTTTGCTGGGTGGATTGAGAAAGGGGCCCTTTTGTCTCAACAAAATGATTATTGCTTACTGGGTGGATTGAGAAATGGGGTCCTTTTGTCTCAACAGAATGATTATTGTTTGCTGGGTGGATTTGAGTAAGGGGTCCTGTTGTCTCCACAGTGTGATCATTGTTTGCTGGGTGGATTTGAGTAAGGGGTCCTGTTGTCTCCACGGTGTGATCATTGTTTGCTGGGTGGATTTGAGTAAGGGGTCCTGTTGTCTCCACAGTGTGATCATTGTTTGCTGGGTGGATTTGAGTAAGGGGTCCTGTTGTCTCCACAGTGTGATCATTGTTTGCTGGGTGGATTGAGAAAGAGGTTCTGTTGTCTCTACAGAATAATCATTGTTTGCTGGATGAACTGAGGAGGATTTTCTGTCTCCAGAGAAAATGATCATTATTTGCTGGGTGGATTGAGGAAGAGGCCCTGTTGTCTCCACAGAATGATCATTGTTTGCAGGGTATTTAATCTTGTGACTTGTAGCAAGCACCAAAGCACATGGTTATCAATGCAAATGATCTGGTTTGCAGTGTCCATGCAAATGATGTGTCATGTAGATCCACACAAATGATGTGTCATGTAGTATCCATGCAAATGATGTATCATGCAGTATCTATGCAAATGATGTGGCACATGGTTCAGTTTTTTTTTAATTTTTATGTTTTTAATTAAAAATAAATAGTCAGTAAGTTAAATTGTGATATTTGTCAATGAAAATTTGTATATTTTATTTTCAGACAGCTCCATACAATAAACTTGTTTTCACCTTGGTTGGAGACACTCCAGCCCCATTGTACTTTAATGTTGTGCCATCAACTGGAGATATTCAACTGCATAGTGCACTATACCTGGATACATCCCCTTCTTACATTGTAAGTATGCATTCTACCTGGATACATCTCCTTCTTACATTGTAAGTATGCACTGTACCTGGATACATCTCCTTCTTACATTGTAAGTATGCACTGTACCTGGATATATCCTTCATACATTGTAAGTATGCACTCTACCTGGATACATCCCCTTCTTACATTGTAAGTATGCAATCTACCTGGATACATCCCTTCTTACATGAAAAGTATGCAGTCCACCTGGATACATGCTCTTTTTACATTGTAAGTATGCACTGTACCTGGATACATCCCTTCTTACATTGTAAGTATGCATTCTACCTGGATAAATCCCTTCATACATTGCAAGTATGCACTCTACCTGGATACATCTGCTTCTTACATTGTAATTATGCACTCTACCTGGATACATCCCTCCTTACATTGTAAGTATGCACTCTACTGGGATAGATCACTTCTTACATTGTAAGTACATACCTCAGCATAATTAAATACAAAACATAGTGGTGGTGATTGTTTTGCAGTCTATCGGTAGATGGCAGCTTGGTTTTATTTTGTTTAAAGCTATATTTTCTATAGCATTTTTAACATGGCAGGTGCAAGTGATGGCATTGCATAAAAACTTTGGTCTTCATCAACAGAGACATACAAATTACCTGAATTTAGAAAAAATGAATGTTGTCAATTTTATTGAATAAAAAGTTCATATTTATATAATAATATTTACAGTGGATGAAATATTATGCATCTAGGCTGCTTAAAAGTTAGTAAAATTATTTTCTGCAGCGGAATGTTTTTCATTGAGCGAGGTTCTGGTGGCAGATGTTCAGCAACAATCTACTTGTCTCAAACTTGACCTATTGGTCTGAATAAAACTAACTAGTAAACTATTTGGTATGTGTAACGACTGACAGAGATCCTCCCTGGATTTTGTCATAAGGGGGGGATTTAAACCCTTGTAACAAAAATAATGGGGGAGTAGAATAAAAATGAAGCTGAGAAGGAAAGAGCCATAGTTCAATATTTACATAACACTTCAATATCCATCTCTTTTGCTTCCTACTCTGCTCTGTAAGACACCTATTTAAATCAAAATCTTGAAAAGATGTTGCCTCTAGCTGTATAACCATTAATCTGCTGATTGTTTCTCTGCTTAATCTGTTCCTTATCTGTGTATAAATATTGTTCTGTATGGATAACCCTCTTTCACAGCTCACAGGTATTGTGTTTTTGGATAATTCATCTCCAAAATAAGAATTTTCACTAACATAAACTGTATTACAGTTTAACATTCTTGAATTAGCACTCTACTGACTACTATGCCAGGTTTACATTACCATTGTGCAGCATTAGGATTTGAGTCCATTAATGCCATGATCTACTCATTCAAACAGAGGTATTTTGATCAAATAAATATACTTACTTTTTAACTTTATTGTTGGATTCTTATTTATTAGATTTTCTGTAACCTTTATGTATGAGCTATGTGGTTTTGTAGCACAGTGCTAAAGTGTGATGAGAAAAGAAATGAAAAGTGCACTCTACTTGTAAATTGTCTATATTTTAATTTGGCTTGTTTGTCTGCCTTTTAAAAATTTAATTTTGAAATACCACTGAAGTGAGGGATTAACCAGTATGCTGTCTGTGTTTGTTCATCCAGCATGTAAATAAAATTCATATTAATGTAATTTTTTTGTTCAAAATCACTCACTGGTATCTCCATTACCACTTTCCCAGCTCCAATAATCTGATATACTTCCTCGCTTTTAAAATAAATTGCCTGCATTAACATGATCAGTATTTGCCAAACAAACTCATCACAGAACAAACTCATCATCTAAAGATGAACAATGCTGATAATTGGCTATTTTGTATCTTCTAGATAGTTCTTATTATAGACATGCATTTGTAAAACTTCCTTAATGCAAGTTTCAAAACTATCTCACAATGCTTGTTACAGGGCCCAGCGTGCCAGTCAAATTTAGTTTGACAACCATTCATGTCAAGTTGAAGAAGCCAGATGTGTAAACAGTTACCAGTACAAAAAGATACCCTTCGCAACAAGAGCTATAATATTTCTATTATTTCTGCAAGCACTTTAAGGGGTAATGGCTGAATAAAGTTGTATACTGCATAGAGTACATTTCCATATGTACAACTTGAAATTAATTTGTGGGAGTTCTCACATACCACCACTTTCCAGGTGTGCAAATTTGTAAAAATAGTGTGTGAATTGCATGATTACACACTGGGAGCATCTCTGTTAGATTACTGTGAATTCTTCTAGTAACATTTCTCTTTATTGAATCCAGTGATGGTCACATGCATCATTCATGTTCATGATTAAGTGATGCTAGAGCTTAATGGAAATAAATTTGGACAAAACAAACACAAAGGGCCAAATCCATATTACACATGAACAAGACATATCATTCTTACACATAAACCAACACAATGTATGTTTGATAAATCAATGATTGTATCTTGGATAGTCACTGCAAACTTTATTCTCTTGTCAGAGTAATGACCGAACCTGTTAGATAATTTCTCTAATTAAATATTTTAATAAAATGATACAACCTGCTCTCCCTAATATTGGATCCTACCATCTTGTACTTACAGTAATATTTACATAAACACAATTTATCTCAGCTGACTTATACCTGTTCATGTTTATGAGCACACACATGTCTGTTTACACTTTGCATGTCTGTTTACACTTTGCATGTGTTTGTTTACACTTTGCATGTGTTTGTTTACACTTTGCATGTGCAATGTTGTGTGGCTTCTCACAACTGTTTAAAACATTGGCAAAATAATGATTCCATTGAACTCCAAATATTTATGTTGTGTCTGGAAAAAAATCTGCTTTTATGGATAGATGTCAGAGCAAAAATTGCATTATGTTAAAATTATATTTAATCTGGTCTTGAGAAGTCAAAATATGATCCAGTGAAATGTAGTATGAATACAAATGACAACTTGAAATCACCTCTGATAAACAATCACATGTTTTACACAACCCCTTTTTCAAGGTTCCATTATCCAAATTTGTATGAAGAAAGTTTGAGGCATTTTTTGCAGGATTCTAAAACTGAAAATCTTAAGAACAACATTTGGGTTGATTATTTGTGTGTAGGAAGACTTCTAATTTTGCCAAGTATCACATTTGTTATGGCATATTCAC
The DNA here is from genome assembly GCA_016617855.1 of Megalonaias nervosa. Taxonomy (NCBI): domain Eukaryota; kingdom Metazoa; phylum Mollusca; class Bivalvia; order Unionida; family Unionidae; genus Megalonaias; species Megalonaias nervosa. The sequence goes on from JAECUM010010598.1 coordinate 44,249, forward strand.
TCCCTAAATATCAAGAACAGGACTTCTGAATTTACTAAGCATCACATCTGTGATTCTTTAGTCACTCCCTAAATATTAACAACAAGACTTCTGATTTTACCAAGCATTACATCACTTCTTCACATCCTAAAAATAGGAATTGTGTTTGTTTTTTAGAGCATTGTATCTGATTCCTACCAAAGGGTATGTATCATACCAGAAGATTGGATTGAATATTTTGTCAGAAAGCTATTTGCTTGAGGAGTGACTTATGTTGTTGGTATGTTATACTGAAACATTTTGTAATGAGGATTACTAGATCCTTCTTTCTTTTTCAGCTGAAAATCACACTTAGTGATGAACCAGGGCGAGTGAATTCTAACACTGCTACAGTAACTGTCAACGTCATCCGCAATTTGGTGACACCATTTTTCGTAAATGAACCATATGACAGAACTATCCAGGAGGGACAGCCATTAAATATTCGTATAGTAACTGTAGAGGCCCGAGACACGGGTGTTGCATATAATCAGATTCGATACTCTCTTATTGGAACCCGTGAAGCTTTGACCTACTTTGCTGTAAATGATGTTAGCGGGGATGTTTATCTAAATCGATCCCTGGGAGGTGTGTCTGGTATGAGCTTTACATTAAATGTTGTTGCTTCAGATAATGGAGTCCCACCCAAACAAAACAGCACAGTTTTCACCATCACTATCAACCACAATCAAAACTGCCCAATCTTTTCTTCCAAATTGTATCAAGCATCCATTGCAGAAAATACCGCCTTGGGAACAGTTCTTGTAAATGTAACAGCCACTGACTTGGATACTGTTGCCCCTTATAACACTCTGGAATATTTCATCAAGTCAGGAACTGGTTCTGACAACTTTGTTATAGATTCCCGGACTGGAACATTAAAACTAGCCAGAAGTCTATCAATTGATACATCAGGGGTTTCTCAATATAACATCATTATAGGAGTTAGAGATCTAGCACCATCTAGCTGTGCTGCCATTGAAGATGCCATTGTATTTATCCAAGTTCTGAGAAACCAGAATCCACCAGTATTTATCAATGATCCTTATCGAGTGACAATTGCAGAAAACAGGCCTATTGGTGACATTGTGACTCAGTTCACTGTTCAGGATGTTGATACAGTCTCTCCATTTAATGTTGTGACCTTGACCCTTGTGGGAGATGATGATGGCCCGACTTACTTCAGCTTTGATCCAACCACACGACGCGTGACTGTAGCACGAAACCTTACACTGCAGACTGGAACTTTTTACCGATTGAGAGTTGTGGCAGTTGATGGTGGGACTCCCCCTAAGAGTGCTACAGCATTAGCTGAAATAACAATTCTGAAAAATCTCCAAGATCCAGTCTTTTCGCCATTATTATATACCACAACCATCAATGAGACCCTGCCACCTGGAAGTTCTGTACTGCGTGTAACAGCTACAGATGTGGATACATCCAGTCCATACAATCTCGTTTCCTACTCCCTCACAGAGACACAGAGTAACAGCCAGGCTCTTAGCTACTTTGCAATCGACAAATCAACAGGAGAAGTGTATGTCAGACAGTCAATTTATGGAGATACAACTCGTGTTTTGGTCTACAGGTTTGGTGCTGCTTGCACTGACAATGGTTTGCCAGTGCAAAGGCCATGCCCAGCAATTGCCTCCATTGAAATTAATATTCGCCGCAATAGGTAATTAATAGATTAGGTCCAGTATTTTTTATCGTCATTTAATTGTAACTCAGTTAAATTTTTGTGTATCATACACACTCATTGGCATGTACTTTTTAAATTGATCATATTTTCATGAATTTAGTTTCATATCTCATGTTAGAAAAATTGGAAGCTCTTAAAAATGGGATTTATTGAATATCACTTTCATGTAAACCTTTAACTGTGCATGCTCCTAGTTATCTGCCATTGTTTTACTCAAGATAAATTCTAATATAACAGTTTCATTTCTGAATGGTATTGTTACAATTTTTATGACAGAAATCATGAGATGGCATAAAAGTTTGTCAACTTCTGTGCAAGATTCATCATTGCACAGGAGAAAAAAATATTGTTTGAAATAAGAGTAAAGAAATGTTGAAGTGAGCAATAATTAGGCATAAAATTATTTTTTTCTTTCATAATTATTTATCATATCTATTTAAATATTCAATACAAAATTGTTGATCTATTATTTCCAAATGGTTATTCCCTTGTTTTTATTAACTGAATAAAGTCAAATTTAATAAGCATAATAGTGAACATAAAGAAGCTGCCATTATTGGGAGATGAAAGTGTCAAAAGTCAGATTAAATACTGGCATATAAGGAATTAATGTTTGTTTTAAATGTATCAGGTTTCCACCAGTATTTGTCAACATCCCCTACAACTTTACAATGGACTATACCCAGCCAGTGAACACTGAAGTGTTTCGAGTCACAGCCAATGATGCTGATCCATCACCCTTCAATGCCATAACCTACAGCATAATTGGTGATGGGGCTGCTGCAGCTGTCTTTAGAATCCAGCAGGATGGCAGAATCTTCCTGAATGTTGACAACTCACTGGAAACAACCACAATATACACTGTAAATCTCATCATGTAGATTTGGTTATGTCTTTGCCAGGAAGTTGGGTGGGGGCAGGGTCATTGTCTCTTCTGTTTCGTTTTTGACAGAGTTACAGGCCTTGTTTATTGAATTTGAGCTTCATATTGGAAGTTCCATGTTATTTCACCAGTTAGAACTTGAGCATGAGTCACCTTGCTATCATCTTTCAAAGTTCAAGGTCATAGCATGTACATTTTGTGACTGAATGCCAAGAAGAGAATGTCACTTTGCAAATATACTCCAATGTATTCCCTGTGATTGGCATCTACTTTTTTTGACTCAATGCCAAGAAGAAAATGACATTCTTTCAGTTAGATATTTTCAAATAATTTTACTTCCTGAGAGCATTTTGGTGTCATTTTCAGTACAAATTACAAATTAAATACATGGTTTAGTGAGTAAACACATGTCATTACCACTGATAATAATAATACTCACTTTATTTAAAGAGGGTGAAGTTCATGGAATTAATCCTCCTTGGGTATTTTTACACACAAAGCACAAGCACACAGTTGCACACACAATAATAATAATAATAATAATAATAATAATAATACTTAAAGAATTGATAATAAAAAACGTATATATGGACATAAAAAGAAAATTTTGTAAGAACTAGGTTGGTTATTATGTATATACTGTACAAAAATAGTGAGACATCAAAGTGGTGGTGGTGTTCCCTTTGCTACAGTGTGTGATGGGTTATGCCAGCTTGGGTCTAGTAACATTTTTCTTTTAGGATGATATACATATATGTATGTTTTTGCTTTCAACAGATTTTAAAACTTGTTTACTATATTATGTCCAACATCATAGACATGTACATAAACACAGACACTAAAAAAAACATGTTGAAAAATAAATAATGAAGTTATACAAAATCCCAGTCCCTTGAGAGACATTATAAACAGTCTTTACTGTAATATCTTTTACATATTGGATTAATGTTATTTATTCTATTTGGATTTTATGGTTTCTTGTGATAACTGACTTCTTTTAAAAAATGGCTATTTACTGTCTTGACACTGAGCAAAAGCACTATAGTGATTTTTATACTTGTGTTTTTAGATACGAGTCAAAGCAGAAGACAATGGAGTACCATCCCTTTCTTCAGTGGAGACTGTTAGAGTTAATGTGAACAGGAACTTGCAGAGTCCGACCTTCCAGCAACAGCAGTATTTCACTATCATTCAAGATATAACAAGTCCAGGAACAAGCATCTTCGCAGTCTCTGCTAGAGATACAGATCTTGCAGTAAGATGATTACCTACAGGGGCTTTAGCATTAAGCACACATTGATTAGCTTAAAGGGATTTAACATTAAGCACTCATTAGCACACATCGATTAGCTTCAGGGGATTTAACATTAAGCACACATTGATTAGCTTCAGGAGATTTAACATTAAGCACTCACTGATTAGCTTCAAGGCTTTAGCATTAAGCACACACTGATTAGCTTCAGGGCTTTAGCATTAAGCACACACTGATTAGCTTCAGGGGACTTAACATTAAGTACTCGTTGATTAGATTCAGGGGATTTAAGATTAAGCACTCATTGATTAGCTTCAAGGGATTTAACATTAAGCACTCATTGATTAGCATTCAAGGGATTTAACATTAAGCACACACTGATTAGCTTCAGGAGATTTAACATTAAGCACTCATTGATTAGCTTCAGGACTTTAGCATTAAGCACACATTGATTAGCTTCAAAGGATTTAACATTAAGCACTCATTGATTAGCTTCAAGGGATTTAACATTAAGCACACATCGATTAGCTTCAGGGGATTTAACATTAAGCACACATTGATTAGCTTCAGGAGATTTAACATTAAGCACTCACTGATTAGCTTCAGGGCTTTAGCATTAAGCACACACTGATTAGCTTCAGGGCTTTAGCATTAAGCACACACTGATTAGCTTCAGGGGACTTAACATTAAGTACTCGTTGATTAAATTCAGGGGATTTAAGATTAAGCACTCATTGATTAGCTTCAAGGGATTTAACATTAAGCACTCATTGATTAGCATTCAAGGGATTTAACATTAAGCACACACTGATTAGCTTCAGGAGATTTAACATTAAGCACTCATTGATTAGCTTCAGGACTTTAGCATTAAGCACACATTGATTAGCTTCAAAGGATTTAACATTAAGCACTCATTGATTAGCTTCAAGGGATTTAACATTAAGCACACATCGATTAGCTTCAGGAGATTTAACATTAAGCATTCATTGATTAGCTTCAGGGCTTTAGCATTAAGCACACACTGATTAGCTTCAGGGGACTTAACATTAAGTACTCGTTGATTAGATTCAGGGGATTTAACATTAAGCACACATTGATTAGCTTCAAGGGATTTGACAATAAGCATTCATTGCATTATTTACCAAACAAATGTTGAGACATCTTTATCCCAAATTTGTGAAAATGAAGAATAGTAGCCATTAAATGACATCTTACATTTATTAAATCCAACATAATGGAATGTATGATGATGAATGTTCCACTAAAATTGAAATATTAGCTCAAACTTTTTGAGTCTTGATCAGTTTAACAAAGCAGAAAATAAGGATTTGGGGCACATTTTCATGAATCATTTGCATTTTGTTTGCCAAGAAATGTGTAATTACCTGTTTCCCAAAAAATGTATGAATTAACTGTTTTGTTCCTTTAAGGCATTCCTATCACAGACTGCTATGTCAGCTGTTTGAGGATTAGAAGTGGTTAAGGAATGCTGAAGTTGACTAAACTAATGTTTTTCTACATTATAACGTGGGAATGATAATTTATTTATTAACATTCTTAATTCTTAAATTCTGCCAGGGAAGTTTTATCTAGACTCTTATAGGATTATTGTAGGTACTTAAGTTACTTGCATAAAGTATGCATGTTATTCCCTAAAACTTAAAGGTTACATTTTTTTCCACTTTGAATACTTACTTTCCTGGTTTGCTCTTTTGGAACAAAATAGTCTTATGGTTTTATTCAGAAAGTTAAGGTCTGGTGCTTGAAAATATTTTTCAACCAATTAATTATACTTAGTTACTGTAGCAGCTAAGTCATATTATTCACCTCCCTACTCCCCTAGGCAGTTTGTATTCCTCTGTTGACTTTAAAAACAAAGAGCGTAAAGGATGTAAAAATGCACAAAACTTAGTCATTTTATTCACCAGTTTATATTTTCTTACCTGACTGTTGCCAGGTGACATATAACACCATCATCTCCTTTGCATTTCAATCCTGATAAGAAATTATTCATTGAGACAGCTGGCATATTTACATGGGTGGAGCTGTATTTTTATACAATAGGAGTGATGATATAGTTCACAATCTGCAATATGCTCCAAAATAATTCTGTAAATTTGGGAGTTACTTCCCTTTTACCATTTGCCCTTTTTATCGTGTTCGGTTTTATTGAGAAATATTAAAAGTAAACATTGCAATAATTATTGGATGCAGACGACAGTTGTTACCTTCTCGGTAGTCTTGTGTGGTCCAAGGAAGCTTATCCCTTCACTGAAAATGGACTTTTCCAAGAACTGGAAAAGGTCACTTAGCAGGTTGGTTTTATATTTAACTTTCAGACACTGAAAACTCTTTTTTGGTTTGAAACAGAAACAAAATGACATTATTAGAGACCTTCTGGTGGTAAGCAGGTTAGATATTATAAATTTCAAGGTAAAAATATATTGAATATTCTTTCATCTAAGTTTCTTATGGTTTTTTTATTTTTGTTTTGGTAAAGTTTTGAAATTACTCCTGATATATTGCTAAAAGAAACACGTAATGTGTGCATTGTAAAAAATGAATCATGTAATGTGTGCATTGTGAAAAAATGAATCACATAATGTGTGCATTGTTAAAAAAATGAATCATGTAATGTGTCCATTGTTGGCTCCAGAAGTCATGGCTTGTAGGGATGGTGTGAAGGTTTTTGTAGTTCAGTGAAACAAGTAGAACATAAAGGCATTTAATCAGGGTGTCAAATCAGGTTTATGAGGTTATTTAAGAATGGAACCCTCTCACTGTTCCACAGAGTCGAAGGGCAGGGTTCAATGGTACAAAGCTTATATATAACTCAACCATAGAGTCCAAAGGCAGGCATCAAAAGGTACAAAAATAATATGTAACTAAACAATGGAATCCAAGGGCAGGGTTCAAAAGGTACAAAAATAATATGTAAATAAACCATGTTGTTGTGGGCTTTAAACTGAAAGCCTCTGAGATTATTGTAAATGAAAAAATAAACTTCTTTTTACTGTTTATAATACAGCTTTCAAACTCACTCACTTACCAGTGGTACATAAGTTTGCAATTTCCCAAATTTCAATGCAACCCCTGTTTCCCTCACCCCTATTCCCACCACTGCAGGACCTTTGCTCAGATTTAATGCAACCCTTGTTTCCCCCATTCCAACTCCCACCACTGCTAGACCTTCCATCAGAGTTGTAAGGTCATATCTACATATCTGCCTGGTTAATTTCTTTACTTTCTTTATTTTATAGCTCTTAAATAACTCAAGACATCTTGTAATGGTATAACGCATTTTTAGCCGCAGGTGCCCTGTGGGCCAGGGTAGCCCCACGTGCCCTGTGGGCCAGGGTAGCCCCAGGTACCCTGTGGGCCAGGGTGTCAAAGGGTTTAAGTAGTAGGAAATTACTAAAATGTCATCAATGTCAAATCAAAGGTAAATGCAGTGCTTAGGTTTAGAGTGAATTTAGACTGATCTTTGAAAAATTACAAACAGTGAAAGGTACAGAATAGATTGATCTTTGAAAAATTACAAACAGTGAAAGATACAGAATTTAGATGGAGCTTTAGAATTTCTTACATTGCTATGCATAGAATGAACAGTGACATTTGTAAACATTTGTTTAAAGCTTTTGTTTGACAGGAAAATGCTGCTTTGATAAGAATATATATGTAAAATTTAGGTTTTAATCCCTAACCACTTTTTAAACAGGTATGCTAATAAAATGACACTCTTTCTTGATATGTAATATGTACTAGTACTGGAAAAGCCCTTGTCCTCATTCAATATGTGATATGTATTAATACTGGAAAAGCCCTTTGGGGTCATCCACATATGATGTCATGCAATTTTTGCTATTTCTTGACCCCCCTCCGCCCGCATCACACTTCATAGCAAAGACCCAGACCCCCCTCTATGTGACATCACAAATCTCTTCCCCCCCTCTTTCTTTTCCACAATTTCTTGTAATACTGAAAAGTAAATGTAATGTAAATCAGTTAACTATACAGACAAAACAATAATCTTTTATGTAAAATAGTGTTTAATTAATCAGGCTTTTACAAGGACTGCTTGGCTGGTTAAAAGTTTATAAAATTATTTTAAAATTTTTTATTAATTTTAAACAAAAACAAAATGAAATGTAAATTAAACACATCAATCACTTCAATTCTTAGTAAAATTAAAGTTTCAACAAATCCACAAAAAATTCAAAGGGGTTAAAATCTGAAGTATTTGTAAATGAATTACTTCTCTTCATAGTTATCATTATCCAAAGGCAAAGTAAAATGCTCCTCCATTGAACGAACAAGAAATCCATTTGTTTCTAGATTAACATCATTTATTGGAAGAGATATTCCCTCCAAATCAAGCTCCTCCTCATCAATCCAGTCCACACTTTATCCATTCTCCACATTTGCTAGTATGACCATCATTTCACGTTGCCTTCTAGCAGCGACTCTCATTGGTCTGATGTGCTTCAATGGAACTGCTATTTATTTGTAAAGGACTGAGTGACTGTGCAGCATGACCTGAAAGCAAAAGTACAAGTGGCATATCTTGCAAATTCTCTCATTCAGCACAGATTGAAGTGAAGGGCAATAAAGATTGTAGGGGATTGTCTGAATGTGTTTGCTGACCGAGGTAGAATATTTTCTGTTTTGAGACTTTGAGTTGCAAATAAGGATGGAAATTTGTGCAAGGCTCCAACTGTTGCTCATTTGAAATTTTAAGCTCTTCATGTGTTTGAACAATGGGTGAAAGGTGGAGGAAGAAATCTGACTTTTATTATGCTGAAGTATGAGCTTCATGCTTTCGAACAGCACATGTTGTCGTCACATTTCACAATCTGAAGCAAGTATTGGCTTGAGCGGACATGGGTGTCATATCAGTTTTGATCTCTACACAATATATTATGTTCCATGAGCTCTGAATTTAATGGATCCATATACTCAGCAATGGTTGGGTAATTGTCTATAGTCAACTGTGACCATATTTCGGCCAACGTTTTTCCGGCAAATTCAAAATTTTTCTTCTCTAGCTCAATGTCAATTGTCTTACCTCATTTATCTAAATGGCTGCCATAGTTGTCATGAGGTAATATTAATCCACTCAGTTCCCTGCTCACTTGTGCCATCTTTCTCTCCACTCTGTTACAAGCACTTCGTCCTGGAGCATTTGAGCAACAAAGACAGAGTCAGGATCGTGTTTCAAGAAATGGTGGATGGCAACCTTAATGACATTTTGATTCCATGGGTTTTCATCCGGCCCACCATCAACAGTAATCACAAGAATTGGCTTGACCAATTTATCAATACCAGTCCTGTTTATGGTATCGAACTCTGTCAGACAAAGCAACTTTTCAAAGTCAAATCCATGGCTGAGTGCTGTTGATGTGGAGTGTTTTCCAGATCTGATGGCTATAAACATTGGGCTAGAAAAGCCAACAGTGTCTCTGTTTCCAAGACCATTGCAATGGATCTCAATGCCGGCATACACCGAATGTATAAGCTTGTGCCAGGCAGCAACTACCCAGTCATGGTCAGGAAAACTTACTTTATACTCAGTGTGCATTAGCAGTGGACTTTGCTTATTGGCAGGAACCAGACTAAATGGGACGTGACATTTTATCGTCCTGGCTGATAAAACAAGCCTCATCCGGTCCAAGCATGGAAGACAGTTCTTCCAAATGTCTTATTGTAGCTGAGCAAAACTGGCCATGAATATGTTTAGTGTGATAATCATTTTGCGTTCTAATTAACTTTACTGGGGCAGTGGTTACATGATGCTTACCTTCTGACAACTAACTATGCTTAGGAAGTAGACGAAGGTATAGTCCACTTCGACTTATATTGAAGCCATCTTTTTTAAATACTCTGTTAATTGATCTAAGGTTTTGATACTTCTATAGACTTTGAACTGTCTTTTTTCATGAGAAGCTGAACCATGCATTGTATATCCAGTATAGTTTGCAAAAGCAATGGTTGTTCCTCTTTGATTTTTGGTTGACGACATCTGGCCCTCATATTCAGTTTTGTGCATAGTTCAGGATTATCTTCCAATAAAGCATTCATTTTTGATTTTTCAAATCCCTTGCTTTCTGGGATCTTCTTTGATCATCAATCTTCCTCTTTAGTTTCTTTTCCAACTCAGTTTTTCTTTTTTGTTTATCTTTTAACTCTAAGTTCTGTTCATTTGAAAGTAGTCCTTGTTTCTGCCAATTATACAAACCAACGAGGTCAGAATTTATGACATCAGTTTGGGACTTTAAATGTAATTGAACAGTAGCATTTCTCAGAGTATCAAAATGGCTTGTAGAAGGCATTGTTTCCAAAGTAATGATATTCAAGACGTCAGTCGATTGTTCATTGGACTCTAAATTATCCTGAGTAGAAACTTTTTTTGAAATTGATGGTGCTTGTTTTGTCCAAAAGTTAAGAAGTGATCCTTTTTTCGTAACGGAGATTGCCTTGAGCTCTTGCAACATATGGTTAACTTTTTCAGCCAAATCTGTGTCATTCTTGATACTTCTCCATCTTATAACAAGTTCATCTTGGCACATCTTTTTGGTTTTTGAAGGATATGATAACACATAAGCATTAAATAAAGACTGATATAATTTATTTTTAGTCATTGCTATGGGCTGCTGAAAAGTCATGAAAATTAAAAGTAATGTAACACTGGACACCTTATGTTGAATGGTTTCAATAGCGTAAATGTTACTAGTGCCGCACGCTGGCTCAATCCTCTAAAGTTCTTCTCTCCCCTCATCCTGTCTTTTTTAGACTGCTTTTTTTAATGTCATCAAGCTTCAAAGACTCTTTTTACTAGTAGGACTGTTTATAATCTAGCACTTCAGTGGTGTCAACAAAATGTTTTCAATAAAAAGAAAGAAAAAAAAGCTAACATTTGATATATTTATTCACTTTAATTTATGGTGTCTCAGCACGACACAGGGCCCAACCTTGGCGCTACTCAACTAATTATATTTGTTGTTTTCTTCAGATAAAAAATATTAAAAGATTAAATGTTCACTGCAGACCAAATATCGTCTTTCAACTTACTAAACTCCTGTGTCTTTGATCTCGTTGGACTGTTGTCAGGATGGTGATAACTTGTTAGCCTATTGTTTTACTTTTCTAAAATCTAAGTTTAATCACCACTAGGCCTGCAGTTTATTTAGACTACATTTTGTTTTTAAAGTGTGTACTACATTATATTATGAAAAGAATAACATAATTAAAAACAACAACAGTTAAAAGCAGTTTAAGGTTATAACATTTACCCAATATTTCATCTGAGATAACAATATTAATATAGGTCGTCCACGAAAGAGTTATCTATTGCAGATAAAAATGAACTGAGGATGCAGTTCACAAAATCTTTTTTGTTCTGATATTATGTTGAAAGTAGCATTCTACACTCATATTTATTGTGACATCACATTTCTTCAACACCCCCTCCCCCCTCATCACACTTTGTCACAAAATTTTGACCCACCGACCCCCTATCACTGCATGATGTCATATGTAAATGACCCCTTCTCCCCATTCAATTCTTGGTATGTACTAATACTGGGAGATCCCTTGTCCCCATTCAATACATTATGTGTACTAACACTGGAAGAGCCCTTGTCCATGTTCAGTATATGTCATGTACTACCGGTAATACTGGAGGAGCCCTTGTCCCCATTTAGTATGTGACATATACTAATACTGAAAGACCCCTTGTCCCCATTCAGTATTTGATATATACTAATACTGGAAGGGCCCTTGTCCCCATTCAGTATGTGACATATACTAATACTGGAAAAGCGCTTGTCCCCTTTCAATATGTGATATATACTAATACTGGAAAAGCCCTTGTCCCCATTTAATATGTCATAGATACAAACACTGGAAGAGTTCTTCATGTCCTCCTATAATATCCACCAGTTAAGCATGATGTTTTGGTTAGTTTGTTTTCCCTTTATGTATTTCTCCATAAGATATACTTCTTCAATCAAACTTTTTACTTCTTTCAGTCACCCAATAATCAAGTGTATTATTACTTCACCTCAAGTGATGGTCGTTTCCAGTTAGACAGTGTCACTGGTATTATTTCCGTACGCAGAAACCTGTATGCTGAAACACAGAACAACTTTACAGTAAGAATTACTTTTTCAAAATCAGATTTTTTTTTTCCCAATATTTTTCTTACTGTTCATTTAGATCTTTGCATTATGGATTTTCTTGACTTTATAATGAAGAGTAGCCTTAAACATTGGATGACTGTATTTCTTTCATGATATCATTATTTTTAGTATAAATTTCCTCAGAAATGACTTAGAAAGCTTGGCAAAATTCTTAAATATTAAAAAAATGATACATTTTAGTAGGTGATTTCAGTATTTAACTTAGTTTCACTTTAGAAAATAAGTTCAAAGGCCATTTGAAGATTAAATTTCCCTCAGTGTAAGTGTGTTAGTATATATGTGTGTATGTACAAGAGAGAGAGAGTGAACTTCCTTAGGACTAGATGTCTTTAAATCAAATTAATTGTTCATATGTCTATCAATTTAAGTTGCTTTCATTTTTGTCATCTATATACTTACCATGAGAGTCATAGGGCATACAGCGATATGATTGTCCATCTAGCTATCTTTATATTCATTTGTCTGTCTGTCTGTCTGTCTGTCACATCTTGGTTAAGTTTTACACTTAGGTTACTTTGAAGGCACCATGGTAGGACATCCATATTTATGAATACATTTCAAGTTTGTTAATGAATTTTACTAAAAATTATAACCCTGTTTATGCCCTGTCTATTTACTGTAATGCAACTGTCAAGATTTCATGTGAAGAAATAAATTATATTTAATGTCATTAATATATTTGTTTCCTTTTTATTGACTGTACATGATACATTAGTGTACATATTTATTTTTTATATTGACCACTCTGGTGGCCTAGTGGTTAGAGCATCCACCTCGGATGTGGGAGGTCGTATTTTGATCCCCGGCCAAGTCATACCAAAGACTTAGAAAAATGGTACTAACAGCTGCCTCGCTAGGTGTTCAGCATAAAGAGGTTAGTGTTAGGACTGGTCAGCCTGGTGTCAGGATAATGGGACTGGGTGGGATATCATGCTACATGTCTGAAGCATGATGCCCCAGTGCTAGACATCACTATAAACTGCCACACTGCAGACATTGTAGCAATATGACTAAAAAATTGTTAAAGCTATGTTAAAAAAAATCCAAATCCAAATATTTTTTATTGAAGTCCATGATACATTAGTGTACATATTTAATTTTTATTGACAGTCCATGATACATTAGTGTACATATTTATTTTTTATTGGCAGTATTCTATCTATGCTGAAGATGGTGGTTCACCACCGAAGAGGAGTATTACCGTCCCATTGACAATCGCCCTCTTAAGGAACAACTTTGCCCCCTATTTCATCAATGAGCCTTACACTGTTGACATTACCAACACCATGACCCCTCTGATTTCCCTTGTCCAAGTTACGGCCAGGGATGATGACATCAATGTAAGGAAATGACAACTGTGTATAGAGTGGATATGATATCAGTGTTCATTTCAAGCAAAATGTGTGAAACTAGATAAATAATTTTTACAATACCTAAGTACTAGATGGAACTTATTCAGCATGTTTCATAATTTTAATTTAAACTGAATGCAAATTTAAAATTGTATTAATCACATGATGGCACACACTTTTTAATGATATCTTTAGAAAAATCAGAAGTTATTATTAGACCAAAGATTGAATTGGACATTTGTAATGTGATGCATATAGTTGTTGTGATATATCCATAATGTACACTTAGTAAGACATGATGTTTTCATGAACATATATTGAAAATAAGAAATAGTTTAGTCAATAGGATGTTGATGATGTAATATGATAAAGTTTAGAACATTTGCCAGTTCTAGTTCAGAATTGGTATCAAGGTTTAGAATATTTACCAATTCTAGTTCAGAACTGGCATCAAAAGTTTAGAATATTTGGCAATTCTAGTTCAGAACTGGCATCAAAAGTTATATTTGGCACCAAACATTTAGATGATATGAGGGCAATTGAAATTCATGCAGTAGAGAAATGATCTTAAAATAAATAACTAAAAAAGCAAAAACCAAGTTTTGTACAATTGAAAATATAATTTATTTCTCTAAGCTACAAAGTGAAAAAGTAAAAAATAACATACAGGATGTTGAATGAAATCTTATACAATCTCAAATAGTTTTATCAAGTTAAAAGTATTGTGCAATCCACTTAGTTCCAGTGGTATTCTAAATGATGTTCACTATTATACTGGTGTACCAACAGTAATGAATAATAAATCACTATGATATAATCCTAAAACATCTTTAAATGAATTCACGGTAATTCTGTAACAGCTATAATTCCAAATAGTCTGAATAGTTCAAGCACTGATTAAATCCAATGAATGATTGAATTAAATAAATGAATCCTCTCAATTAAATAGAAGTGAATATCTTCCAAGACTGATGTTTACTACCAGGAATGACTAATTCTCCATAAAGATATCATATATATACAAAGCTAATACACAATGCACAGAGTGTTGCAATTGATAATCTCAGATGTAAACAAAGTTAGGTGGGTTTGCAGCTGAGTTTACAGTTTACAGTTGTGACACTCTGATTTACACTGTAGGACATGAGCTATGAAAGGCCACGCTAACCTAATTCCTGATTAGCCAGTGTAGCACTAGCCAGTGTAGCACTAGCTAATCAGGAATTATGTTAGTCAGGCCTTTCATGTCTGGAAGTCTAAATACATGATGTTTACTAGAATAAGAGTGCAACTCAACCTTGGAACTGTGAATGAATCTGTGCACTATAATGAGAAAATTAGTATTTTAAACATTAACTAAATAACCCTTGCAAACAATAATCATGATAACAATACATGTAATATAGATATACATAAGTATACTGTTACATAAAGAATCATGTATTGCTTTTCATAACAAACAAAATTGTGCAAAACAGTGAGAATATATAGTGAAAGGATAAAGTTTCAGATCTCACACAGTGCAAGACATAATGCATATATGGCAATGGATCCCAAACAGTTGGTTTAATTATGACACAGTGCCAGATATAATACATATATGGTAATGAATCTCATACAGCTAGTTGAATTATAACACAGTGTCAGATATTATACATATATGGTAATGAATCTCATACAGCTAGTTGAATTATAACACAGTGCCAGATATAATACATATATGGTAATGAATCTCATACAGCTAGTTGAATTATAACATAGTGTCAGATATAATACATATATGGTAATGAATCTCATACAGTTAGTTGAATTACAACACAGTGCCAGATACAGTACCTGTATGGTAATGGATCTCATACAGCTAGCTGAATTACAACACAGTGCCAGATATAATACATTCATGGTAATGGATGCCATACAGCTAGTTGAATTACAACATAGTGCTAGATATAGTACATGTATGGTAATGAATCTCATACAGTTAGTTGAATTACAACACTGTGCCAGATATAGTACATGTATGGTAATGGATCTCATATAGCTGGTTGAATTACAACACAGTGCCAGATATAATGTATGGTAATGAATCTCATACAGGGTTCAATTATAACACAGTGCCGATTATAAAACATATGGTAATAAATCTCATACAGCTAGTTGAATTACAACAGTGTCAGATATGATACATGTATGGTAATGGATGCCATACAGCTAGTTGAATTATATATTTCACATAATATAAGTGATATAAGGTTACCTCATCTGTATGATGGTGCACTTGTACCATGTACAACATTATATGGAATTAACACTGTACAGCATTATAGGGAGGTAACATTACAGAATTTTAGGGAGGTAACACTGTACAACATTATAGGGAGGTGACACCGTACAACATGATAGGGAGCTTCCACTGTTCATTGTTAAGCTGTACAAACTATTATTCAGGTCATTTTTTTTTTGTTTTCCTCGAAATGGAAAATTGGTCCTGGAAATTTGCAAATTTTATTTTTAAAATACTTTTGGAATTCTGTCTATTATTAAATGCAAATTTTAATGTAATGTTGCATTCTCTTTATTTTCTATATACAGTTCAATCTATTCAAATGTGTATATAATATTTCTGTATAGAGTTAAACCACTCAAATGTTTATATCATATTTCCGTTCTTTATTTGAAGGCACCATACAATACACTAACCTACTCTCTGATTGGAGATGACAATGCCCCCAACCTGTTCCAAATCAATCAGCAAGGTCAGATCAGCATCAGGTCTGGGGCAACAGTCGGCATAGATAGTGCAACATACTATAGGGTAAGTCTCCAGCAGTGTATTGTAATTTACATCAGGCACCAGATTAGGTCTCCAACAGTGTATGTGACGGACATCAGGCCTCAGAGTAAGTCTGTAGCAGTGCATAGTAATGTACATTGGGCACCAGGGTAAGTCTGTAGCAGTGCAGTGTATAGTAATGTACATCGGGCACCAGGGTAAGTCTGTAGCAGTGTATATGATGTACACCAGGCCTCAAAGTAAGTCTCTAGCAGTATAAAGTAATTTACATCAGGCCTCAGAATAAGTTTCCAGCAGTGTATAGCAACCTTAATCATGCACCAGGGTAAGTCTCGAGCAGTGAATGTGATGTACATCAGGCTTGAGAGCAAGTCTTCAGCAGTCTATACAGTAATATACATTAGAGTAAATCTTTGTACATGGACTGATTGCCTGGTTATGGTGCATGGTCTGACAAGTTTATTTCATGACAGTTAGGCACATGAAATATTCCATTTTATCAAAGGATAGGTCTTATGCATGACAGTTAGGCACATGAAATATTCCATTTTATCAATGGGTAGGTCTTATGCATGACAGTTAGGCACATGAAATATTTCTATTTTATCAAAGGATAGGTCTTATGCATGAGACAGCTTGTCATTAATGGCATGGCTGTGTAATAAAAGTGTTTTTTTCTTTTTCTCTTTCTTAAACATACAGAGTTGATGATAGTATTGCAGGCAGTTATTAGGATATGAAGTTAGAAGTGTATAGTCATAATTATGAAACATCTGTATCATGGGTGTTTTAGATGTTCATTAAAAATGGGGAAGTAGACAATGACTCATGCAAGAAAGCTATTTTTAGGCCCTAACTTGCTGTCTATTTGGGGCTAGTTGCAATAACATGCTCAGTGTGCATGACCAAAATCTCTCAAATTGGTTATCATTGGCATTGGTATTCCAAAATCTTTCAAAGTCAAGAGTACACAAGTAGCATCACAGGATTAGTCACTTTCTCTGGGCTTTCAAAGTTAGCAATAACTGGCTTGAGTCTCACCATCCAAACATGTATCTCTATTTGCACTTTATTGGTATCTGTCAGAATTTAACCTTTATTAACAGTTGACTTACAAATGTTAATATTTCTTTTCTAAATATTCATTTTTGGTTTCTGATGTTGTGGTTGTCATACATGGTACATTCTATTGGATTTCTGATGTGATTGTTGTCATTCATTGTACATTCTCTTTGCCTGCATCACTTGGACATCCTCCATGTCTTCTGTCAAAACCCTTGGTACCACTACTCATAAACATATCCTGTCAAAACCCTTGGTCCTACCAGTTGTATACCCTTCCTCCTCAAATCTAATCTTTATGGTAGACATTTTGCAAATTTGCTATGCAAAATATTTTACTAGGAGGTGTGTTTTCACTTATTTTGTAAAACATTTTGGTCCTTTTGGAGGCAATGAATAGCATGTCTATCCAGTGCTGATACAAAATTCAAGCATGGTAGATATTTGAGTTGAGCAATTTTTATATCTGTATTTTAAGCATTTCCAGCATATCTGATGACTTAGTGGAACAAGTGCTTGTTTGACTTAGTGGAACAAGTGCTTGTTTGACTTAGTGGAACAAGTGCTTGTTTGACTTAGTGGAAGAAGTGCTTGTTTGACTTAGTGGAAGAAGTGCTTGTTTGACTTGGTGGAAGAAGTTCTTGTTTGACTTAGTGGAAGAAGTGCTTGTTTGACTTAGTGGAAGAAGTGCTTGTTTGACTTAGTGGAAGAAGTGCTTGTTTGACTTAGTGGAACAAGTGCTTGTTTGACTTAGTGGAACAAGTGCTTGTTTCAGTTTACATTAATTTTCTTTCACATAGGTGCGTGTCCAAGCAGCTGATGGTGGCATTCCCAGCAAAACTGCTGTCACAGTTGTCTTCTTGAACATCACACGGAACCGTTTCTCTCCATCATTCCAAAGTCCCAACTACAATACTCTGATTCCTGTTACACAGGCTCTTGGAGTGCGCATCATCCAGGTCCAAGCCACAGACTTGGATTCAGCAGTAGGTTTGACTTGCCTCTTTTCATTAAGAAATTTTGGTCTTTAAAGTATAAATGTACAAATACAGCTCTTAATTTGATACATATTTATTTATCTTCAACATTTTAACTAAATATCACCCATATCTGTAGATGTGAGGTAATGTTTGTGTATATGACATTTCTTCTTGTTACATATCAAAATTGCATCCTTTCTTTGTTCCATTTTTTATTATTTCATGAATGGGATAGACAATGAATGGGATAGACAATGGATGGGATAGACAATGAATGGGATAGACAATGGATGGGATAGACAATGAATGGGATAGACAATGAATGGGATAGACAATGAATGGGATAGACAATGGATGGGATAGACAATGAATGGGATAGGCAATGGATGGGGTAGACAATGGATGGGATAGACAATGGATGGGATGGACAATGGATGGGATGGACAATGAATGGGATAGACAATGAATGGGATAGACAGTGGATGGGATAGAAAATGAATGGGATAAACAATGGATTGGATAGACAATGGATTGGATAGACAATGAATGGGATAGACAATGGATGGGATAGACAATGGATAGGATAGACAATGAATGGGATAGACAATGAATGGGATAGACAATGGATAGGATAGACAATGAATGGGATAGACAATGAATGGGATAGACAATTGATCGGATAGACAATGGATGGGATAGACAATGAATGGGATAGACAATGAATTGGATAGACAATGAATGGGATAGACAATGGATGGGGTAGACAATGGATGGGATAGACAATGAATGGCATAGACAATGGATTGGATAGACAATGAATGGGATAGACAATGGATTGGATAGACAATGAATGGGATAGACAATGGATGGGGTAGACAATGGATGGGATAGACAATGAATGGCATAGACAATGGATTGGATAGACAATGAATGGGATAGACAATGGATGCGATAGACAATGGTTACGATGGTTACGAAAATATATTTACGTTTTTGGAAGATGATTATGCCATTATTACTAAAATCATGCCATGCTATCCTGTATGAATCCTGATAATATGACCAGGCTTTATGTGTATGGGACTAATTATGTTTGATTATGGGACTAATTATGTTTGATTATGGGACTAATTATGTTTGACAACATAGAATCATTAGCTTATTCTATTAAAGATGCTGATAGGAAAACAAAATGTTAAATTGCATAGCAATCTTAATGCATACCAGATTTGCATTGTGGATATGAACTAGTATTGGGTGATTACAACTTTTACTGCAGTCATTTATGAGCCGTGTCATGCATAAAGGGTCATTTGACACCCTTACATTGTATTATATCCTGCAGGCCATCTTTTACCTTTCATTGTCAGTTAAGTTTTAATTTAATTATTTTTAAATATAATAAAATTATATTTATAGATGATGTTACAGTTCTTCACATGCAGTTAATTAGAAGCAATATCATCTGTTCAACTTCCACAAATAGCGCAAAATTTTCATGTGAAGCTGCTCATATAATAAAAAAACAATAACTTATAAAATAGGGTTGATATATCAACAAAAATGTGAAATGTCAAAGAAAGATTTGTTATGTTTTATGAATTTTTACATAAACTAGCTTGTACATGTACCTAGTGGAAATGTAACTTCTGGAAACTTAATGATTTTAAGTTCTGAAGGAACAATTATACCTGTTTAAAAATGTCATCTATTAACATAAGTATTTTTAAAATTGACAGAGATAAAAGCCAAATGTCTCATTGGCCATATATGTTGTGGATTACACGAACAAAATCATCAAAAAGTATTATGTGAAGTAGAATAGACAAAATACATACATTATGTAAATTTTATATATATACACAATGACATAACAACAAAAAAATAGAAAGAAATAGTAAGTGAACCTATATAACATTTCAAAGGAAGCAGGATTGGAGTGACCTGGAAACATTTCTAAGAATTTAAGAAATATTTAAGTTTGCATTTAATTAATTAGTAGTAACATGCATTTTGGGTTCTTGAACACTAGGCCCATTTTTGTTTCCTTTCATCTGACATTTTTCCAGCTGACAGTGTTTTTAATAGTCCTTTGTCCATTTGTCAACACCACAATATTTGGATTTGCTTTGCTTTTGTTGTTGAGGAATTGCCATTCCTGTTTCTCTCATGCTTCTTGAGTGAGATTGGCCCATTGGTCGACATCAGCTCTGTGGTAATAAAACACTTGTCCAGTTCATAATTCTCATAAACTAAAGGTGTGCTAATTTATTTGAATTAATATATCAGTTGATCCCTTAGTTGTGCCAGGTTATTCTATACTCATGATAGAAAGGAGGCTGCCACAGGTGACAATCTCATAATATTAAGTTTTTGATCAGAAATTAATTGTTTATAAATTTTTATATTTGTAATCATAAGATCATTATTCCTGTTAGAAGTAAATTTTTGTGACCAGATGCTGTGTATTAAAAGTTTTAATCAGACATAAAGTAAAGTCAATATATTATTTATTTATTTATTTAGTTATTTATGTAGTTCTATCAATAAATATTATATTTCAGTCTGTTATTAAAACAGATTCACAAATGAATACAAAATAAACGTAACTGTGGTTGTCTAATAATCTCATCAACTGATCCCATCAGGAGTCGATAAAGAATGTGACAGACATTTGCTGGCCATGTGATCTTGACTTTTCAAAAAAGAATGTGACAGGTGACACATGCTGTCTGTGTGATGTTGACTTTTCAATAAAGAATGTGACAGGTGACATGTGCTGGCCTTGTGATCTTGATGTTTGAATAATGAATGTGAGAGGTGACACACACTGATCTTGACACCTGATGACTTCCATAGCAATTGATTTCTTTAGAAGTAAACTCGCTAGTAAATAATTTCATAGTATTTTTTTGCAAGACAGATGGACGTAAGTAACATCTAGGAGCATAAGATGTTGACATGCATGTTGTTGTTGTTTGGGATTTCAAGCCATTTTTCAGTGTATGATAGGCTGTACATGGCAGCCAGTATAACTTGTAGAAAAAGAACACCCCAGTAGAGCCACTGACCCACAGGAAGCTGCTGGCAAGCTTTCTCACAGACCCAAATTGATCAAGCCCAAGACTTGAACCCACGCAGAAAGAGGTGAGATAGTAGCGATCAATAAAGACAAGCACATTTGACAACTTGGCCACCCAGAGCCCGCAACATGCCCACGACATGCCTCCGACATGCCCGCAACATGTCCCCTGACATGCTCCCAACATGCATGTAATGGCCACTCAACATTTTTGTTCACAATTAGTTGTAGATTGATTTGTGTCCTTTAAAGTTACAGCTTCAAAATAACAGTGTACATTTTCTATATCTATGATCAGTTTGATTTCATTTTTTAAGAAGTAAATGTATTATCATTTCAGTATGTCACTCATAATTCAGTATGTTTTTTCTTTATTTTACTTTAGTCAAATTCAGTGTTTACTTTATAATTTATGATACTTTTCAACAAGTCATATTTGCAAAAGTAATGTTATATCCATGGATACGACTTTTGTATTTACTTTAGCTGTACCATCTTTAACTATTGACAAGAAATAATACATGTATTTTCAGTAACAATGGAGAGGAGATCTCTGCTAGTATATTTATGTGTGTATATTAATCCAGAGGTCAGATCTTTATCATTGTGATGTACATACATAAAAATATTGTTTAACATTGATGTAGTTTGAAACCCATGACTTTTAAAACAGATTTTATTTAATCAATTTTCTGTTATTTTGCAGGCCCCTTACAACAGCTTGCAGTATTCATTACTGGGGAGTGTCAGAGCACTGAATTATTTCCAAATTGATGGCACTACTGGAGTTATTTCCCTTTACAATCCTGTGTACAATGATCCCGATGCCTTGACAGGCTACACGGTAGGCAGACCATTACAGAAATATTTTAACAAAATAGACCTGACACAGCTGTCCTCCATTACAAAAGATAAATCACTGATACAACTGTCCTCCATTACAGAAGATAAATCACTGACACAGCTGTCCTCCATTACAGAAGATAAATCACTGACAGCTGTCCCCCATTACAAAAGATAAATCACTGATACAACTGTCCCCCATTGCAAAAGATAAATCACTGATACAACTGTCCCCCATTACAGAAGATAAATCACTGATACAACTGTCCCCCATTACAGAAGATAAATCACTGATACAACTGTCCCCCATTACAAAAGATAAATCACTGATACAGCTGTCCCCTATTGGAAAAGATAAATCACTGACACAGCTGTCCCCCATTATAGAAGATAATCACTGATACAGCTATCCTGCATTATAGAATATAAATCACTGATACAGCTGTCCCAGTTATAGAAGAAAAATCTGATTCAGCTGTCCCCCATTACAGAAGAAAAATCAGTGATACAGTTGTCCCCCATATAGAAGACAAATCAATGTTAAAGCTGTCCCCATTATAGAAGCAAAATCACTAATAAAGCTGTTCCACATTATAGAAGAAAAATCACTGATACAACTGTTCCCCATTATAGCTTGCTTCACTGTAATGAAATTCCAGATATATGGTGTAATGATATGAACTCTTGAACCAAACTTATACAATTGAATGTTGTTGTTTTTTTAATAGAATTGTGAAATCTATCAGCTGAAAACTTTAAATACCACCCCTGAGATTACATTTTTGATGAGCCACAGTTTTAATTGTTCCCAGTAAACTTTTGTATTTGATTGGTAACAGGCTATAGGAAATTGGCTGAAATTACCAACGCACTAAGGTCACTCCAGCAGATCAGTGACTTCGTGTCTATAAACATATCTCACCCACCGATCATGCAGGTATGTAAGGCATGCCACCACAAGTCCTTTAAAAACAATGGTGTATGATAAGCCAGGAGTGCTGACAGAATGGGGGGGGGGGGGAAGCATGTAGTTATGTAGTTATCAGCTATTAAGTTTCAAGGATGTTAAGGCCAAACCATGTTTAGAGGTAAAATACTGGTGGAGGTTCAAGTGCCCCCCACTTGCCCCTATGTGCAGGTACCCATGTGATGAGATGGTTATTATTATTTGTCATTCTGAACTAGTGACTGAAGTGTTGCAATGCAATCCACAGTGCATTATCCAGTCATGAAAGAGAAAGTAGCATTTACAGATTGATGTGCATTTGTACAATATAGTTGCTACTGTACAATATAGCTACTACTGTACAATATAACTACTACTAAGGATTCTACAATACAGCTACTACTAAGGTCTGTACAATACAGCTACTACTAAAGTCTGTACAATACAACTACTACTAAAGTCTGTACAATACAGCTACTACTAAGGTCTGTACAATACAGCTACTACTAAGGTCTGTACAATACAGCTACTACTAAGGTCTGTACAATACACCTACTACTAAGGTCTGTACAATACACCTACTATAGTAACTATGGTCTGTAAAGTATAGCTACTAATACAGTCTGTACAGTACAGCTACTACTAAAGTCTATACAATATAGCTACTACTGTACTAAGGTCTGTAGAATACATCTACTACTATGGTTTGTTGAATTATTTGATGTGGCTAGAAAGGCAGGATATTATGTCTTTCTAGATTATGTGGGTCTCAAACAACAGACTTTGCAAACAAAGAAGAATGATCATGTATGAAATTGCAAACAAACAAGAATGACCATGTATGAAATTGCAAACAAACAAGAATGATCATGTATGAAATTGCAAACAAACAAGAATGATCAGGTCTCTAACAACATGGGCTTTCCAAGCGAACAAGAATGATCAGGTCTCAAACAGTCTAAAATCATGGATGGTCTGTTGGGGTGTTATCAGTTTTGGAAGCCAAAAATATACACTGTTGCATCTGAGTAGCGCATACACTGTTCCATGTGAGTAGCACATACACTGTTCCATGTGAGTAGCACATACACTGTTCCATGTGAGTAGCACATACACTGTTCCATGTGAGTAGCGCATATACTGTTCCATGTGAGTAGTGCATACACTGTTCCATGTGAGTAGCGCATATACTGTTAGGATTGATCCTTTTAGTCAACAACTGTGCATATGTAACTGGTGCTTTGAACAAATGAGAAAATAATTAATCAACTTAAAGGGCTTGGCATTACTCTGTGCATTTTATACTAATAAATAATGAGACATGAAGTTATGTACATGAAAAACGTGTTTATATGTAGTTAAATGCAATTTCGGGCTCTCAATTAAAAAGAAGATTCTGTTTATCAGGATGAACTAACCTACATTTTTTTTCTGCAAGTCAGTGAGATTTTTCATACATTTAAAGCAATTTGATCTTAATGACAATACAACTGTGTACTAGAAATAAGGATTGACAGTATGTTGATGACAATACAACTGTGTATTAGAAATAAGGATTGGCAGTATGTTGATGACAATGCAACTGTGTACTAGAAATAAGGATTGGCAGTATTTGGCAGTATCTCGATGACAATACAACTGTGTATTAGAAATAAGGATTGGCAGTATCTCGATGACCATGCAACTGTGTATTAGAAATAAGGATTGGCAGTATCTCGATGACAATACAACTGTGTATTAGAAATAAGGATTGGCAGTATCTCAATGACAATACAACTGTGTATTAGAAATAAGGATTGGCAGTATCTCGATGACGATGCAACTGTGTATTAGAAATAAGGATTGGCAGTATCTCGATGACAATGCAACTGTGCATTACAAATAAGGATTGACAGTATCTCGATGACCATGCAACTGTGTATTACAAATAAGGATTGGCAGTATCTCGATGACAATACAACTGTGTATTAGAAATAAGGATTGGCAGTATCTCAATGACAATACAACTGTGTATTAGAAATAAGGATTGGCAGTATCTCGATGACAATACAACTGTGTATTAGAAATAAGGATTGGCAGTATCTCGATGACAATACAACTGTGTATTAGAAATAAGGATTGACACTGTGTATTAGAAATAATGATTGACAGTATCTTGATGACAATACAACTGTGTATTAAAAATAAGGATTGACAGTATTTTTATTCAAAGCAAGTGTTACATAATTGCGTTAATGTTTTTTATATGGTCCAATCTGTCAAAATTGATCCAATATATGACAAGACAACAACATGAAGGTTGGTATTGCATCTATATTCCCTTTTGTAAAAAAAATAATATTTGAAAAAATAGCAACAGATTAAGAAAGAAATTGTAGTTACACAAAACATGATTATTATAATTACACAGTCATCAAATTTCCTATAATTTTTATATGCTGTGGTGCAATACGTAACACTGTTGGCATTTATTTATATGCCCAAGTACTTTCTTATGATGGTGGATATCTATAACCATATTTGTACATGGCATCACAAAATCAAAATTCCAAATGAATATACAGCTCTTAAGTTAGCAAACCCTATTGTTGTATTGTTCATTGTATTGATTGTGTTGTCTTGCATTAAAAAGCGATGAAATACATAAAAGAAGATTGTAACCAATCATCACAGAACAAAACTGAGTGTAAAAATACAATTAGTGTGCAGAATTATTTGCAGTTGAAGTATCATCCTATGAGGCTGATTACATATGGTTTAGCAAAGCATTATAAATTCATGTAGGTTTATGTAGAAGACATTTGTTCTATTTGTTGTTATTCAAGTAAAGCAGTGTTGCACAGAGGATACCAAAGACAGGGGACACTGTATCCCCCCTCACTCCAAGTATAGGGGACAAACACAATTTTAGAGGGACAAATGAATATAATAATACATTATGCACTAACAGTGCTATAAAAATGATATAATCTTGCTTGCTTCAACAGTTTTGATATCTTAACTTTGTGCTCTGCACTGTACTGTCATACTTAACTGAACACTTACATTATTGCAACAAAAGTTTTGTTATGTGCTAATGTAACTCATGAAAATGTAACTAATTAACTTAAATGAGCTGCATCATGGAAGTTTCCATTCTGGATCATGGAATTTTCCATTCTGGATCTTGCTCTCTCATTTAACTTTAGATTACCAGTACACTTGTTATCTACTGGCATTTTTTATAGTAGATGGATGTTTTCTAAATTTATTTTTTCTTTACAAACTAAAAAATTGTTAATTAATTGACAGATTTTGTATTTGCATAAATTAAGTTACTTTTATCAATGTCAAAATAAAGTAAATCTTCATCACCATACTGTTGACTAACTTTGGAAATACATTATTCTAATGGCTATCAAACACTTTATATTGCAAATTGGTCAGCTATCACAAACTTTGTTGCTTTCATAGACAGATACCTTGTTTTAAAATAGATGTCACTGTTGTCTTACAGTTTTATCACCTCTTATAACTTTTGAAATTGTTAGTGCCAGCAAAGATGTTGAAGGACATCCACTAATGAAAGGTTGTAGGCACATTTTGTTCTAATATGGATGGCACACAGAGTCAAAAGTTGGGAGACATGGGACAACAATTACAGGATGTGAGACTGTGCTGTATGTGTAACAATGGTAAGTGAAGTTATCTTGAAGACGTGGAAGTGAGACTGTGCTCTGTGTATAACAATGGTAAGTGAAGTTAATTTGAAGATATGAAACCTAATGTTTGTGTTTGACTGCTCTGTGTACATTTTGATCATCTCATACTTACTCTTTCTAGCTAACAGTGGCAGTAAAAGATTTAGGGTCACCCTCCAGGGCTGGGACTAACTCTGCTACAGTATTGGTGTCCGTGTATGGCAATGACAACCCACCAGTATTTATAAACCAGCCATATTTTACAAGCATTGATCGAAACACAGCCTCCAACAGTGAAATCTCCAGAGTGACAGCCACTGATGCAGACACTGTTGTAAGTCCAAGCTGAAAACATGTACTGCATGCTTTCAGCACAGAATCATATATATGAATCTATTAATTAATGGTAGATGGGTTCACGTTGTACTGAATCAGTGTTAGATTGGTTGTATTGTACTGAATCAAATAATGTTAGATGGCTTGATGTTGTACTGAATCAGACAGTGTTAGATGAATTGATCTTGTACCGACTCAAACAATGAATGTTAGAGGACTTGATGTTGTACTGATTCAGACAGTGTTAGATGGCTTGATGCTGTAATGAATCAGACAGTGTTAGATGGCTTGATGTTGTGGTGAACCAGACAGTGTTAGATGGCTTGATGTTGTACTGATTCAGACAGTGTTAGATGGCTTGATGTTGCACTGATTCAGTCAGTGTTAGATGGCTTGATGTTGCACTGAATCAGACAGTGTTAGATGAGTTGATGTTGTAATGAATCAGACAATATTAGATGAGTTGATGTTGTAATGAATCAGTGTTAGATGAGTTGGTATTGTACTGAGTTAGATGGTGTTAGAAGACTGAATTGTTGTACTGATTTAGACAGTGTTAGATGAGTTGATGTTGTAATGAATTAGTGTTAGATGAGTTGGTGTTGTACTGAATCAGACAGTGTTAGATGAGTTGACATTGTAATGAATCAGAGAGTGTTAGATGAGTTGATGTTGTGATGAATTAGACAGTGTTAGATGAGTTGATGTTGTAATGAATTGGTATTAGATGATTTGATGTTGTAACGAATTGGTGTTAGATGACTCGATGTAATGAATCAGTGTTAGATGACTTGATGCTGGAATGAATCGGTGTTAGATAATGATGTTGTAATGAATTAGTGTTAGATGAGTTGATGTGGTACTGAATCAGACAGTGTTAGATGGCTTGATGTTGTAATGAAACAGCATTAGATGACTTGATGTTGTAATGAATTGGTGTTAGATGACTTGATGTTGTAATAAATCAGTGTTAGATGACTTGATATTGTAATGAATCAGACACTGTTAGATGGCTTGATGTTGTACTGAATCAAACAGTGTTAGATGACTTGATTTTGTAATGAATTGGTGTTAGATGACTTGTTGTCACGAATCATTGTTAGATGACTTGATTTTGTATTGAATAAAACAATTAATGTTAGATGGGTTGGTGTTGCACTGAATCAAGCATATAATATTTTCTATGTATCAATCTGAGCTTGGTTTCAAAACACTGTTCATCATGAATAGTTTTCACTCCTCAAGTGGAACAGTTGGAGTTTCTTGCCATTTTGTATATGCAGTTAGATCAATAGAAAGTACTGGGATTTTGCTGCAGTGGTCCCTGATTGTAAAGTGCCACAGGACAGTCGCTCATATATCACAGGTATAGTCATGGATTCCATCTCTGGCGTGAATGTAATTTTTATATTGAAATTACCTCATATATGAAGTCTTATGGTGCACTTGAATGGCTCCCAAGTATGAAGTCTTATGGCACACTTGTATGACTCCCAAGTTTGAAGTCTTATGGTACACTTCTTTGACTCCCAGGTATAAAGTCTTATGGCACACTTGTATGATTCCCAAGTATGAAAACTATTAAAACACTTGTATGATTCCTAAGTATACAGTCTTATGGTACACTGGTATGACTCCCAAGTATGGAGTCTTATGGTACACATGTATGATTCCCAAGTATGGAGTTTTATGGAACACTTGTATATGACTCCCAAGTATGGAGTCTTGTAGCACGCTTCAATGATTTCCAAGTATAAAGTCTTATGGCACACTTGTATGATTCCCAAGAACAGGATTATAGTTATGGAACTTTGTGTATAGATTATGTTTAATTATGCCCATCTTTCTATGTATATTGACTATGTGTAATTATGCCCATCTTTACATGTGAATAAATTGTGTGTAATTATACCCGTCTTTGCATGTGAATAAATTGTGTGTAATTATGCCCATCTTTGCATGTTTTATAAATTGTGTGTAAATATGTCCATCTTTCTATGTGTATTGACTGTGAGTAATTATGCCCATCTTTGTATGTGTATAGATTGTGTGTAGTTATGCCCCTCTTTGCATGTGTATAGATTGCATTTATGCCCATCTTTGTATGTGTGTATATTGTGTGTAGTTACACCCATCTTTGTATGTGTGTATATTGTGTGTAGTTATGCCCATCTTTGTATGTGTATATATTGTTGCAGTTATGCCCATCTTTGTATGTGTTGTTACGTGTAGGCTTGTAGAAAAATAACAAGAGAAAAGAGTGAAGCCAACAAGCTTTGTATATTTTAACAAAATAATTTATTTCCCTAGAAACAATGTAAAAATTGAAAATAGGACTTATGGTTTGTGAATATAATCCAAAATTTAATCCTAAAATTGAAAAATACAAGCCCTATCACTAAACGGTTCTAATAAAATCCAGGTTCGAATCTCTATGAAATTCCAATATGGAGGCGATGACGTCAGATGAGACCGTTGTACTGGTGGTAACAGATCCTCAATTGAATCACAGTTTATGTTTCCGTATAACTCCAGAATAAATTTCCACTGAATTTCTTTCTCCCAGAACTTTTTATAAAAAAATACACTTGTTTAGTTTTCTAGAGAATAAATTATTAAATTCAAAAAAACAGAAAAAGTTTCAGAACAAGCCGGCATCAACAATCTAAAACACCTTGTATCCTCAAGGTGTCAAGAATACGACTAAATGAAAAACTCTGAGAACGAGTATTAAAACCCAACTTAAATGTCATTTCAGTTTCACGTGTTGGGTTACGTGGTCTCTTAACATCTAACAGCGTAATTAAAAAAATGCCAATTGTCACATAGCTAGAATAGCCCTATCTAAGTACCAAATTCTCACACCGAAAATATCTAAAATAGAAAGGCTGTTTACAATCCAGTTAACACACAGGCCAAAATGACCTTGGAAATAGCCAATCATTATCACTCGATGTTTACAAATCTATAAACCAGAGTGAGCTAAAAATATTGCTTCTGTAATAGTTTTTTCATTTTAAATAAACTGAATTTACTGAAAGAAAATATTGAATCCCGTGAAAATAATCATTACAATAAAATGTAATGAAACAAAAATAAAATAAAAAAGAATTTTAAAACTAACTCACAAGCAATTTAATTATATGTACGTAACAGTGTATATATTGTGTGTAGTTATGCCCATCTTTGTATGTGTTGAGCAGTTGAATGAACAGGTAAAGTGAGAGTAAAAATTGATGCCAACTAGCACAACATTTGAAAATCAATATAGAGCACACCATGATGTGTGTGGCATTACATTCAATAATGTGTCTATTGGATCCATTCAATTGAATTACTTTGTATGTAGTGTTATATTCATAGTGACATATTGTATTTCTAGGATCCCTTCAACAGAATTACTTTGAGGGCTATTGGTGATGACAATACTCTCAGCCTCTTTGGCTTTTCACAGCAAGGCAACAATGGCATCATTACAACCAAAAATATCAATGATATCATCCAGGATGGCAGAACAAGATATGTGGTAAGATTGTACCTGTTGCACACACACATGGACCTAGGCACACACACACACACACACACACACACACACACACACACACACACACACAGAGGCAGACATGCACATACACACAGGTGGACATACACACACACAGGCAGACACAAATATACTCATAGGCAGATACACACATACACACAGGCAGACACAAACATATGCATAAGCAGACACACATACACACAGGTAGACATACACACAGACAGACACACACATACACACAGGCAAACACACACATATATTGGTGAAAGTTCTCCATCATATGACAGAAATTTCATCATCAGAATGTTCCCACTGTTGATAT
>JAECUM010010600.1:0-22172 GCA_016617855.1 Megalonaias nervosa
GTAGCACGTGCATATCATCGTCTTATGTCGTTTATGGGGCGTGATCAGAACATTGATACTGGTTTACAAATATCACAGTTAGATTTTACAACGCTGTATCCGATTTATTACTTTTCACTAGAATATTTAGATTTAACCAGACAATCAGTAGTTGATATATACTTTCGAGCTCGTGTGACTCGAGGAGTTATTGTCAATTACAGAGCAATAGCCGTTATACTCAGCGATAAGACGATGTTACTTGAAAGTGCTGGTGGATGAATGAGAGTTATTGATGCTCCAGTAGAAAACATGTAATTAGATCGTTCATAATATTATAAATGTCATATCATCACGTTAGTGTAAGTCTGACTCCTGGTCAGATCAAAAAGCTGCAATCAGCATCAAAAAATAACTGTGGAATAAAAATATCGCTAAAGCGAGAACAGATGAGCGGTGCAAATAAATTATCGTTGACCGAGCGTCAGTTCAGAAACTTCAATGAAGCCAAAAAATCAAATAAAGGTATAAAACTTAATCTTTCTGCGGGTGCCATCAAAGATGCTGTTAAGACAGGTGGTATATTTCCACTTCTCGCAGCTATACCAGCTTTAATAGCAGCTGCAGCCCCAGCTGTTGCAAAAGCAGCTGCGCTAGGTGCTGTTGGAACAGCTGCTGGAATGGCATTAAAGAAAGCAACCAGACAAGGAATAAAAACCTCCAAAAAAAAGGGAAAAAGTCTAAGACTACCAGGAACCCCGTATTCGTGGTACGGAAAGGGTCTAAGATTACCAGGGACCCCGTATTCGTGGTACGGAAAGGGTCTAAGACTTCCCGGGACAGTTTACTAATATCACCCATGTCCAATTTTGATTTACTTAATGCTGCTAAGCAACTAAAAATAAAAACTTCAGAGGCGTTTTTATGCGCGATCAATTACCAAAAAAACCAAACAATATTGAAACCGGTATCATTAATCTCGATAAAAACTCTGGCCCAGGCACGCACTGGGTCGGATATGCAATTGATCCACGTGGAATTATTTATTTCGATTCGTATGGATTAGCACCACCAAAAGAATTTTTAGAATACGTTACCGGCGATAAAAGTATTCCAATCTGGTATTCAACGCTACCAACACAAAAATTAACTGATCCCCCAATATGGGGTCGTGAAACCCTCGCCGTGCTTGATGCTGTATCAAAATCAACAGCGCCACCTCATAAAGTCGTGCACGCGTTCACTACACTACGTCATCACACTTAAACAGATATCAGTAAATATAATGGTAGATATTTATGGAAGATCCTCAGGTATAGCTCAGAAGGTCGATTTATCTAAATATGCAACTCTTGATCAGCTCAGAAATGAAATCGATGATTTATTAAATATCACAAGTGTGGATCAAAATGAAGTCGTCGTTTTTCAGGACAAACAAGGACGATTAAAAACGAGTAACATACAACTACCAGATGTACTTGTACGAATTCCCAACGCGGTTGTTAATAATATCGTTACTTTTACTGATCAAGGTAAAATACAGGATTCCGGTAAATCGGTTAACGACTATGTTAAGAAAACTGGTGATGTATTTACCGGTGACATTATTATGTCAGGAAGAAAAATTACATATCTTATGAACCCAACCTCGGATACAGACGCAGCAACAAAAAAATACGTCGATGATCAAGAATCCAAGTACGTGTCAGTGCGCGGTGGTATAATGCGTGCATTTCTCGACATGAATAATAATGGTATTAATAATCTCAGAACACCAGAAACAGATTTTGACGCTGCAACGAAGAAATACGTCGATGATAGCAATAAATCATTAATGACAGTCAATGATGAAATTACTGCATTTAGAACTGATTTTACCAATCACGTGCAAACGTTTCTGAATTTCCGTAGAAATATAAACAGATCTATTTATGATTTTTTTGGAAATCCACCAGTCGTTGACATAAAACTTACCGACATTAACACGAAAATCAACGATATTGTTAGTGGAATTCCTGATATCGTTGAAAAAACGAATCTTATTAAAATTCCTCACAAGCAGATATTCAACGTAGTATACACAGTAGCATCAGGATTAGGAGTATGGACACTGCAAGATAATAATCTCAAACACACCGCAGAAATCACTGGCGTATACAGGCTGTCCGTATTTAGCAGTGCAAAATTCAATATATTTACTACATTTCCATGGCGTTATTCAAACGACACTTTTCTGGAGTTGTATCCGTTATAATAAATAAAGATGCGGAAGAAACATTTCTGCTGGAAGGATTTGATAAAAAATTAACCAGAGCACTATACTGGTGGTGCTTGGAATTTGTATGTGAAACTCCTCAATTAGTTATCTAGATAAATATAATGAATCAAGAGTCATTTATCGACGTTCAACGTCACAGATACGCTCAAGTATGTGAGTGTCAAACCAAACTAAAAAATATCATCGACGATTACACGATAAAGGTAAAAAAAATATCGGCGACGTATGGTTGTTATTGATATAATGGTATTCTCGGTTTCTGCTGTTTTTGCTTGAACTGGATTATTACTATCAACAATAACGATGACAGCGCCTGCAGTTGTAACAATTATAGTTTCCACGGCAACAACATGCGCAGGTATTTTCAGTATTATCGCTAAGAAAATATCTACGTGTAGAAATGATAAACTAAACGAGTACATAATGAAATTGCACACAGCAACAACATCTTATTCTAAACTATCATCATATCTTTCGGCGTACCTCAGCGATGGTACAATATCCGATGAGGAGTTCGCAACGATAATGGAAACTTATCATGAGGCATTCAAAGTGGATTCTAATGATAAAGTGGAGGGTTGAATTTCCGCTCTATTAAATACGGAGTATTTTAAATAATGTCATCGTTAGAATTATTACAGCAGATCGTAGCTAATACAACGCCGTCAAAAACTACTATGATATCATTAAGTTCAACCAATCCTGAATTTAGCGTTATTTTTCCGACTGCAATTCCAGCAAAGGAAATTGCATTAGCGCAGCTTCGAGTTTATCATAGCTGGCCAAATATCAGGTCAAAACCGTTTGGTGGACAACCAGCAAATAATTCACTGGTATTTGCGAATAAGAATAAACTGGATGGAAGTCCTGATTGGCAAGTTGTTGGAATTTCAACGGGCAGTTATCAAATAGACCAGATTAATGATGAGTTCCAACGCAGAATTAAATCTATCACAGGAAAAGAATCCAAAATAGCGATCACTGTTTACGAACCAACATTATCAGCGGTGATTGAAATAAATTCTCCTGATTACATCGTAGATATTTATCAAAGTTCGATTAGATCTGTGTTAGGATGGCCTGATATTCCCCCTGTTTATAATGGGATTTCAAAACCAACTAAAAATGAGTTTAGAACAAGTGAAGAAAAATTCATTAAAATTCCAGAATATCGAAATAAAGATCCATGGAGTTATATAAGATTTAAACGTAATCCAAACGACGATGAATATTACTTTACCGATTTTGACGGTAAATATCTCCCCAGGATAAGTAGATCAGCATTTGATTTCGTTGTAGAAGCCAGGACGCAGAATCGACAGATTGTTGATGAAAACTTTTTTAAAAAATTTTTGAATATTCTTAAGCCTGAATACGATAAAACGTTTAATGATTTAAGAAGTTTACTTATTTCATTATCACAACATTATGATCATAATGTCAAGCAGCAAATAATCGAGTCAATAAAGCATCTAAATAAGATCTTATTCGATTTATAAATCGCTAATCGAAGTATTACAAACTCTGCAACTAATCTTAATGAACATAGTTACACTAATCAAGAGCGTAAACAGCTATTTCTTAATCATTATAAAATAACAGAAAAAGACTTACAAACATTTATTATACCAGATCTAAATAACACTGAAATGAAGAAATCATTAAGTGATCTTATTGAAGAATATTATCCCGGAGTAATTGAATCATGGAGAAAAATAGCCCCACCACCGGCTATACTAAAACACAATAACGACCCTTTTGTGCCGGCCGTCATATATCGCCGGGCATTGTAAATATTACTTCAGTAATTGCAGTCAATCTGGTATGCGATATTATTGAAGGTAGCTATCAGGTAGATCTTTCTAAGTCTAACCAGGCCCAGCAAGGTTACATTTTATTCTCATTCACACCACGAGACCCTCCCGGCTGGTTGATTGTATCAGAGCCAATTAACCCCGTGTACCTGCGAGTTCATAATCCGTTATTATCAAGGATACACTTTAAACTTACAGACCAAAACAATCGCATTCTGGACACAAGAAATGAAGAACTAAATATAAATCTGTATGTACGCTCATAGAGCGTTATCATAACAAAAAAAAAATATCCGGATGCATAGTGCTTGTCTATGATACATAATGGTTGGTATACAATACAGTATAGCATATACTTGTAAATATATATAACCTTACCTGCGGTCTCATTCAGTGCTAATCGGCAACTTTCCCTACGTGGCAACCAGTAACTGACAAAATAATAATACTGTATTCTTTGTTTACATAAAATCCGCGCACAGATTTCTCATAGTGCACACAGGCAATCAAAATCTATTGTCTAGAAGGCTGTGGCTGCATAATTAGCTCTGTTATTGATTATTGCCTGTATCTGTGTGGCCGATTACTGCGTAAAGTTATTTTAAGAATACGCTATGACTAAATCAATCTCCTTGGTAACGGCTTACGCATAGACTCAGTGTTAATGCAGAATTATATATAATTTTTGGAAACTAGAAATATAAAATCCCATTTTACACAGAAAACTGTGGTTTTTGTTAAGAACACTGTAGTTTTTAGGAAATAGGCTATTGTGCTTTTGGTAAACACATATTAACTTTTTCAGTATATATTTATAACAAGGTCCGATAGCTCATTGCTAGCGCGTAGAAACTCTCGTCCTGGCGCCCATGGTTCGAAACCCGAGAAAGGCAAATTGTCTGCGGAGGCGATTTTAGGCCAAGATTTATAATTTATTGGGGGCCTTGGCCAGCCCCAGTCTACTTGTGAATAGAAATTAGTATACCTACCCACGTGTCAACACGTAGTAGGTGTCAGTTTTGCACCCCTACGGATTTGATATTTGGGGGTGGGTGTGCTAGTTTATATATTCACAAATAGAGAAAAGGCCATCATCATCATTGTATATATCATAATCATTGTATATATCATAATCACCTTCATTGTATATAACCACTATCTTCATTGTATATATCATAATCACCTTCATTGTATATAACCACTATCTTCATTGTATATAACCATTATCTTCATTGTATATAATCATAAATGTGACCTCTGAACTTGCTCGGATGTCAAAAGGCAACCGGGGGGTTCACAAAGGTCAAAATGTACCGTCCCTAATTAAGTTTATATGTGACCTCTGAACTTGCTCGGATGTCAAAAGGCAACCGGGGGGTTCACATAGGTCAAAATGTGCCGTCCGCAAAAATCAACATCATGACCATCTGTAAATATATAATCATTGTTCATCAATCAGATTATGTGTGACCTCTGATCCTACTAAGATGTTGTTTGACACCTTAGGGGATCACATGGGGTTTGTGTTTCGTCTTTCGAATTTCCTCTGGTCCTACTAAGATGTTGTTTGACACCTTAGGGGATCTCATGGGGATTAATTCAAAATGCTCCTGAACTTGCTAGCATGTTATATGACAAGCTGGGAGTTCATATGGAGTTGTATATATGTATATATGTTTTGTAAAAATATAGTACCGTCCAAAAATATTATTTTTATATTAAATATACACTCATTATATAATGAATTTTGAAAATATCAATGTCATTGTTTCTGCGATTAAAAAATTACAACATAACGGTATCAATGTATCTGACAATCTTAATGCTGAAAAGATTCCATGTGATTTTGACTCATTACAACAACGCAAAAACGAGAACAGATTCACGCTATCTGCTGATTATAAATTCATGAAAGTTATCCAACAAGGAATGTTAAAGTCACTGGCAACTGTCACTGATGATCAGGTAAAGTTGTTTGTGCCTCTCTCAAACGCTATTGACAAAATCAAGCTAGAATTATCTCATGAATACGAACAGAGAAAGATTATGAACTTTCGTATAAGACAGTTAAGAGAGCATTGTGAAAATACGAGTGAAAATGACAGCGATAATGAGAGTTCTGGATCATTGACTGTGGTAATAGCTAAACAAAATCCTTGGGAGAACTAACAGTCGAACTATATACAGTAAAAATTTAGTTTTATTTGACGTATTCAAATATTACCCGCTGATTATATTTTTTCGAAATTGCAGATTTGCGTGTTTTATCAGCTACATGTTGTACTGATTGTGGATGTATGCTAAAATAGCTGGCAGCCGCATTCATTGATGGGAAAGTTATTTTTTCACATGTCTGTATATTCATGGATATAACAAACCTCGGGATCTTGGGATATTTACTAGTATTTTCACGTGCAGTATTCTCTCTCTGTGTAATAGCCTGCAGGTTAGATAACCAATTATTCTTGGGATTCCCATCCAAGTGGTCAACTACAAATCCGTCTTTAATCAATCCAAAATAACACTCAAAAATGAACCTATGAAATAAATATTTATTTTCCCCAGCACTGAATCTAAAATAACCAGTATTATTAAGACTACCGACTGTTTTTTTTAATCGACAGTTCCTGATCACGCCATCACGAGACGCTTCATAATTGTTAATGGTTGGATGTTTCACAAATTCGTTTTGCTCCATTTATATAATAATATTATTTGTCTAAATCATTATTTTGAAATCTGGTCAGATAATCTTCTACGGTTTTTATAGGAGATTTACCTGACAATATCAAAGTATTATTTTTTTGTCATAATATCGTTTTAATTCCCTGTATTTTTTTCCGCCACATTTTAAACACAATTGAGTTTTTCCTCTGACTCCAACACCGCATTGCACACATGGTTTTGGTCCTGTACTTCCATTTTTGATACTTTGCATATGGTAGCTACAGAATTCATTCACGCATGTTCTGTTACAAGGAGAAGTATGTCCGATTTTAAGCCAGTGGCAGTAATTCTTTGTTTCAATCATTATATATATACTAAAATTTTAATTTAAATATTTGTTTTAATTATATGGAGGAATTATCCGTTATTGAACCTTCCCCTGCTAGATTTGACCTTGACAGACTACCAGAATATAAATTTAGTGTTTCGATGCAAGATCTAGCTTTAACAAATGCGGATATAGCTAAACGTATCCGTGAAGCCAAAAAGGAATTTCGTGACGATGGTGCTGCTCATGTATGGTCAACTTTCAGGATAGGACATATCGTTAATATGATGAACGACAAACGAGGAAAAGTAATTATTAATCACCTTGATAATCAAAAATATTTCATTTTAATAAAGTTTATTGTAGAGACAGATGACGATATCTGGATTATTCGTGATAAGCGTGATCCAGTCCGTGTGCAGTCCGGGGGTAATATTGTTCTCTTAAATAACAGATCCAAACCTGGAATACTTACTGGCATTGATAAACCTTACTATGTACAAGGTTATCCAGCGACTGCAGTTGTCTACGCAATATATTCACTAAATGATAAACCTTTTGTTGCGGATCTCAAGCCGATGAAAATATCAAGAATAAACTGTGTAGCTGAACGAGTTACAGAACATTTTACAAATGCGATACGTGGTAATGGCTTAACAGATTTAAGACATAAAAAAATAAACACATGGGCAGAGGCGGTTAAAGATGCTGGTGCATCTATTAAGGATGTTGCTGAACTAGAAAAGTTATTAAGATTTCCAATAACAGTAAAAACACTAACCGGAGAGATATTATACGAACCAAAATATATAAAAATGGAAACCCTATAACAATCGTTGATCATAATGCACATGCATGGACTAATGCTGTAACGATATTTCCACGAGATAGAAAAGTTAAGTTTTATGATGGTGATATATTTGATTTTATCAGAAATATAAGTAAAAGTGACCCTGTGTCTGTTTGGTTATTTGAAAGTTCAGAGCACGATTACGATCAGTTTGTACGACCTAACGGTGATATTTATCGTACAGAATCTCTTCATGAAGAAATGGAACATCTTGCATTGAAATATACCTCTGATGATGTCATAGTTGGACAATTACTGAATAACTGTTTTACCGTACCATCGGTTGCTGCTCATTTCGCTCAGGAGAAAAATTCATGGAAAACGACACGATCGGAATTTCTTGAAGATGTCAAGAAAAGTTGTATAGAATATGGGCACGGTGGATTATGGAACACCAAATACGATTATAGTGATGTTATCTCGGTTGATATGATAGCGTGTTATCCTGGGAGTTTTCTTGGATATGGAACATGTTCTAAATACTTTAAGAGATTCGGACATCCTACACATGACATGACCAGGGTTGCAATAAACGGATCCTTACCAGATTTTGACTTAACAGGATTTGCTCACGTAGAATCATTCGAGTTTAGAGAGGGTCTCCATGCGATTACTTATATTTGGTTCGGAAGACATTTTTCAGAAAAATGTTGGGTTCCGATAGTACTATTGAGGTATATGCTTGATGCTGGATTTTTAATATCGTTGAGAGTAACTGAAGCGATTATATCGTATAGTTCACAGAAGCAAGTTTGGTTACCAGAACCGGATAGATTTAATATCGATGATACCAGGAAAGAATTCCCTGATATTGATGAAGATCATGTCATTAAAATAAGTAAATGCAGGAACGAGTACGATGAAAAACTTGTAAAAGATCTTGGTAGAAAGATAATCGGTAAGTTTACACAAGGAGGATCACATGATCATAAACGAGCGTGTACAAGATTGATTATGGACGATGCTGAACTCGATTTTATAATCGCTGATACAACGGAGAAAAATATATTTATAAGCCGATGTAATGCTTATTTATCAGATGGAACAAAACTAGGTACCATTGTGAGCTATCTTGATGGCGAGTCACCGCAGTTTACTCATTTAAGATCTTCGATGTTAGCTTATGTTTCGATAAATCTATTATCGATGATAAACAGATTTCCTCGTCACGCTGTCAGAGTCGCTACGGATTCATTTTATATACACAAAAAATATAAAGATTTATTAAAACTCGGTAATGGTGAATGGGGAACGTGGAGTATAAAACAAGAAAATATACTTAGTTATTCTGAATCTGCCGATGTTGAAATTAAGGAAATATATTACAGAAATAATAATCAAGCATCAAAATCATCTGCACCATCTGTGTACGATCCTGTGGCTAGACATAAGACTGTTTATCTTAATGGGTGTGGAGGGTCAGGTAAAACAAATCATGCGATTAATTTATTTATGAGTTCAGATATAATTGTTTTGACACCTACACATAAACTCGCCAAGGAAATAAAAGAGCGAGGAGTAAAATCGTGTACTTATCATAGTTTCTTTAGATGGTGTGGAGACACATGGACACCCGAACAAATGGGTGAGAAATATATATCTAAGTATATTATATGGGACGAGATATGCACGGTGTCGTTAGAAATATTAAAAACATTTCTTGATTGGTTATTGACTAAAAATACTGCTGTGATTATGTGTGGCGATCATGGTCAACCACCACCCTTTGTTGGACAGTCTCCACATGAATGGTTAAAGAATAATGTAGATTATGATGAAGAAATACATGATGACCATAGAGCTATTGATGAGCCGCTGAAAGAGTTTAAAAGATTAATCAGACTACAACCAGATAAAATACAATGTGAGATAATGCGTAAAGTAATTCCAGAGACAACTATGAATGATTTTTTGAATTCATGGAGACCTGCTGATTTGATAGTCGCAAGTAGAAAGATAGTTCGTGATGAACTGCAAAAGAAATTATTTACGTTACATAAAGAAAAATTTCCAACGTTACCTGTACCTTTGTGTTATCGCCCAGCAGATACTCGACGACAGAATATTGAAGTTGAAATACCAAGTGGAGACGCTGAAAATGTCCAAGTACAAAATCTTGTACTGAATGACATTGTTTTGGTTGCCATTGATGTTGTTGAGAGCGCATTAAACATGGAAAAATCACCGTGGATGTTAGGATACGCTATAACGATTCATTCGTCACAGGGATTAACTATTTCTGATACAAATATCTGGATTGTAGATGATCGTATTGAATGGTCGAATTTAGTCTATCTCGCCGTATCTCGAGTCAGGAGAATATCGCAACTGCGTAGGGTTATTGTAGATTACATAATAACTGAAGAAATCACTAACAATGTCGATATCAATAAAAAATTAGTCAGCTATAAGCAGTTTGACAAAAAAATAAGCTTGACTTTGATCTTGATGCTGAATTTATTATAACACTAAGACAACAACAGAATAATCATTGCGCAAGTTGCAACTGTAATATGTCATGGCAGTGTTTTAATCCAAGACAATTTACCGTAGACAGAATTAATAGTGATCTTGGTCATATACGTGATAATGTGATGTTGACCTGTCTCGAGTGTAATCGACGTCGAGGATCTGGACGTTTACAAAATTGAGCTTGGTGGTAATTGCGTATCCTCAGGAATTACTTGCAATTGTTCACGTACAAATCCACGTTGAGGGGCTGTAGAATCTAGTCTGTAGATTAGAGGTCTACCAGTGGATCTTACCACGCTAGAAATTTTATGTGTAGTCACGCTCCAGATAGGATCGGTTGCTCTTTTTTTACCACCTTCAAGTTCGCCAGGCTCGTATAAATACCTCACAGTTACATTACCTAATACTGGTTGTTCACGGCGTTGTACGTTATCGCTACAGGGTATATATTTTTTTTGTTATTGCATTAGAAGGTTTCATGGAAATTGCACGAGTAATTTCATTATTTAATGCAGATATCACACTTGGAAACCTTGCAACCCATTCACGAGATCGCTCACCCGACTTAAAGTCAGTAGATATTTCCTTTGCGTATTGATATCCGAATAACCGCTCAACAAGTGTTCGATTAAATCGTTCAACGATTGCCTGATCACGATGAATTTCAGTATGTCCTCGTCTGATTTTAACGTTATGTCGCTTCATCAATGATGATACTGCACCAAGAAATTCTTTGCCAGGATCAACCTGTAATAGCTGTGGCCATCGTAGACCACCACGCTGATAAATTCGTTCAAACGTAGATGCAACTTCAGATGCTGTTTTTGTTGATAATGGTTCCGCTTCTTTATATCTACTTGCAACGTCAACAACAGTCAATGCGTATTTGTATGTGCGTGATTTTCGTCCACGTGTTTTAACAGTATCATGTGGTAAAAACAAAATATCTGCTTGATGAACTTCATTAGGGACACTAACATCAAAATGCGCGTAATGAATTTTTTTAGGTGGACTTAGGAAGATTTGCCATATTGCCTGTCGTGCTAACCATGATGCAGCGACATCACGTGAAACTTTTGCTGCTTCGGCGAGTTTACTAATCGCTGCTTTACCTCTCCAGAATCCTCTCGGGGAATAATAAACAGATTCCATTATGATAGTTATATAATTTAATTACCAGCCCCTAGCACTAGTTTACCTTTCATAGCAGTTTTTACTAGAAAACTAGCGAGTTTTTCTCTGAGAGATTTATTAGGTATAGAATTTAATGCGTGAATCAATTTCACATCTGCGAGATGTCGTTGTTGCAAATCATTACTTTTATACGCGACATCATGAACGTGACACGCTTGATCAATTGCGTTTATTGGATACTCTCCTGGTTTTGGTTGATCTCGTTCGTCAAGTCGGATATCAAGTCGAGTTCCTGGACCACAATAATTATATCCGGGTAAATGTTTCTCACCAGGGTATTTAGCCCATGGTAATCCTGGTAATTTTCCTAACGAAGCAGCAATATCCCCACCTGTCTTTGATGAAATAAATTTATATTTCTTGGTGCCACATTTCACACACTTACCTGTAAGTGCTCGTCTTTTATTTTTTGTTGTTATTGTCGTTAATTCAGCAGTGGGTGTAGGTGCTCTGCATCGAACACAATATAGACTCATATTATTTATTATATGGATATAATTGACTTTTCAGCGACAAGAAAACAAGAACCAGTAAAGCACCATCCAGCGCTTCCGAATTCCATTAGAATGATTATAATAGGCCCATCTGGAAGTGGAAAGACGCAATTATTGCTCAATCTAATAATGAGATGGTTAAAGTGGAACAAACTGTATTTAGTAGCACCATCTGTAGATGATCAGAGGTGTTATGAAGTACTTAAGGATTTTAATAAAAATGCAAAACTACTGGACGAAGACGGAAATGATATTATTGATTTTATAACCGATATTGATGAAGCTCCATCTGTAGATGACCTAGATGGATTCATTAATAATCTCGTAGTATACGATGATGTGATGCTGGACAAGCAATCCAATCCAGCTAGAATATTTTCTCGCGGTAGGCATAAAAACACGGACGTGATTTATGTTACCCAGCGATATACACAAATTCCAAAAGTAATTAGAGACAACTGCAATATTTTGGTTGTGTTTAATGGAGTAGATAATTATACTCTGCAGAATATTTATTATACTTGGTGTTCAGGCGACATGGACATGATCAAATTTAAAAACTTCTTTTCAAAAGCACAAGCTGTTCCGTTTGGATTTATAACGATAAATCTACATGGCCCAAGATCCAGATATCGAATAGGTCTTGATAAAATATTTGGTCCTTGATTTT
This sequence comes from Megalonaias nervosa, assembly GCA_016617855.1. Lineage (NCBI taxonomy): Eukaryota > Metazoa > Mollusca > Bivalvia > Unionida > Unionidae > Megalonaias > Megalonaias nervosa. Next base: position 12,747 of record JAECUM010010600.1, read on the forward strand.
ATCAAGGTAGCAGCAGAAAGGGTGAACGACAAAAATTGAGTGACCCGCGAGTAAACGAATCGCATAAAAATCTGGTCAATTAGAGAAGTTTTCATTATTAAGGTAAAAAAGTCTTTTTCCAGCCCCTGTAGGAACCTTTATTTTTTATAAATAAAGTCTCTGCAAAGTTGTAGGATTCACCCTTTCTGCTGCTACGCTAAACGGAATCCGCTAACCGAACATATTTCGTTGTTGCGGTAAACAAGCCACAATAACAAAATTGACGGGGTTAGTTCGTTTTTGTTACTCGTTCGTTGACATATTTTTTTCAAATTTTAGGCATGTTTTGTTTGCGTCTCAGACTCATTTTTTGTCAGTCCACCCTCTCTGCTGCTGTAATTAAACCATTGCGTTATATCAATAATGATTGGTGAAGCTCACTCAGCAAGATTAGCTCGAGAGCGACTAGAAGCGATACAGAAATATATTCCGCTTCATAATAGTGTTAAGCAAAAATTACAAGAGCGTCAACAAACACAAGAAGAATTTACAGAATCCGCAGAACAATTATTTAAACCTATCACGAAGACTACTGAAGGTATTCTTCCTGTGTTAAAAAAAACAGCGAAACAAACTGAAAAAATAGCGGAGCGAACTAAAAAGACATAAAAACATTCTACGAGAACTTCCCGCTGAAGTAACTGCTGCTCAGCAAGTTCTAATACCTGAAGAAACTGTCCAAAAATCAGAAGAAGCCCAAGTTGGGTTTAAATTATCTGATAAATTTAATGAGGTTTTTGTTGATAGTATCGTAAAGTTTAATGTAGATAAATTAGCTGAAACTGCTTTGTTAACTTATGATGAACGAAAAAAATTTCTAAAACCCGAGTATGCTGATGATATTATAAATCGCGAGAAATGGTACAAATGGATTTTAGTTTACGTTTTAATGTTGATCGAGTTCGAACTAACGATTCGAGATATATTGCTTATATTACATCTATAAAAAGAATGACATCGGCTCTTCAGGAAATACAACAACAACAACAAGAACCAGAAAGATCAGTAAATGAATATTTTAAATCTAAGAGTATTGACGCTATCCAAAATCCATCCCGGACAATGATTATTGCATCAAATTATGAAGATAGGGATAAATATTTAAAACCCGAGTATGTTGAAGAATTTGAACTTGACGATTGGATTGTTGCTATATATCTCGTTTCTAGAAATATCGAAGAAGTAAAAGACTTTGGTGATTTTGATGAGTTTAAAGAAAATGTAATGAAACGAATAAAATCCCTTAAGGAGAAAAAACCTAGCGAACCAACTTCACCTGGCGAATCAGCTCCACAAGAAACTTCATCCCGAGGTCTCTTTGGTTATCTTTCATCTTTTGGTAAAGGCAAAACGGGAAGTGGTCTTGTTACTTGTCCTAACAACGTCCTTGCCGACGTAGATAGATTAGAAATGTTAATCGGTGGGAAACGAGCTGGTAATAATTCTCCTGAAATTATCAACGAAATCTCATCAATTTGTCAACGATTATTTACCGGTGGCGTCATGGATATTAACGTGTATCGGTCCCTTATCGACGAAATCACCGATGATTATCACAGTGACTAAGTCACTGATTAAACAATTAGATATAATTATTATAATAGATGATCATACATGTTGCTCAACGTGGACCAACTATGGTCAAGGTGGTAAATTCAAGATTACCTGTATACAAAAAATTCTACGGAGATGGACTCGGTGATGTTGTTAAGGGTTTATTTTCGAGGATAGCCCCAAAAGCAATACCAATCGCAAAGCAACTAGGAATGAAAGCTATTGACGTTATTCGTGATAAAGGTATTGGTGCTGTTGGTGATGTTGCAAGTAAAGCATTATCTGCAATCAAGGACAGACTAGCACGATTAATACGACGAAAACCTCAGCCAGTAAAATTACCCAGCACTGACGTGATGCCTGCAAACGTTAGTAAAATAATAAATCAAGCCGCAAATAAAAAACTAGCACATTTAGTTAGTGAAAAAGAGAGAAATATAGCCGCTAGTCTGAAAGCAGGATGTGGTCTTCGTATTAGACGATGACCAATAACATAACATGTTCAAACGCATATCTGATCCCGCATTCGACGTAGACGCATCAGTTCTCAAAGATGAATCGGTACGTGATTATCAGTATTATTCTTATGACGCACGTGTACCTGACGAGCGTGGAAGAATTGATTTACAAGTTCAGGATACAAGCAGATATTTCTTAACTGCTGAGGCATTTATTGAAGTCGAAGGTAGACTTTTAAAATTAGATAATACAGATTATGGAATTGGTGATCGAGTTGGTTTTGTCAATAATGGTATTATGGCGTTATTTAAAAGTGCAGCATATAACATTGATGGAAAAGATATTGAGATCTGTCATAACGACACTGACGTTGCCACAACAATACTTGGTCTTTTAGATACAGCGATGATTACTCAAGATCAGCTGGTCCATCACTGATGTTTGTCAAAGATACAACCGATCAACCCGAGCACAGAAATGTAACATTAAATGCAGCTGGGGATACAGTTGTATCAATGAATGAAAATTTCAACTTGGGATTTTTAACACATCAATTAATGCTGGGCAATGATGAAAGAATTTCAATGCGCGATTCGATTGTTACACATCTTTGGATTTTGTAGAAATGTTAGAAAGGTTATTTTTGGAGTCAAGCACACAATTGTACTCGTACGAAAAAATACCGACGATAATGCAATATGGCACGCTGAAGGAGCCGATGATGCTGCAACTAGAGCGCTTCATGGTAAAGTAATACTGACAAAACTTTCATTGTGGATGCCAGTAATGACACCAGCAATATCTGAAGAACAGCGGCTACTTTCTTTTATGGAAAGCGGCGGTAAGCCAACGTTGTCATGGCTAACAATCACCACTGATTCTATCCAGAGTAACATTAATGGTTTATTTACATGGCAAATAGCATCACAGCAAGGTGTCTCTGCCCCGCGACATATATTTGTTGCACTTCAAGATGTTACGCGAGTAAACTCGCAAATACGAAGTATTATGATATTTGATAAACTCGGCGTTACTGAAGTTTCATTGAGAATAAATGGACATCAAGAACCAGCCGAGGATATTTTGTTAAATTTTGAACAAAACAGTGTTGCACGTGCGTATCATCGTCTGATGACGTTTATGGGACGTGATCAAAATTTGATACTGGTTTACAAATATCACAGCGGGATTTTACAACGCTGTACCCAATTTATTACTTTTCGCTGGAACATTTGGATTAGTTTAGACAGTCCGTTGTTGACATACACTTTCGAGCTCGTGTGACGCGAGGAGCTATTGCTAATTACAGAGCAATCGCCGTTATACTCAGCGATAAAACAATGCTACTTGAAGGTGTTGGTGGCGGCATGAGAGTCGTTGATGCTCCAGTAGAAAATATGCAAGCATTAATTTAGAAGTCAGAAATATATCATAAATGTCATATCATCATGTTAGTGTCAGTCTGACCCCGGGTCAGATTAAACGATTACAATCACCATTAGCATCACGATGCGGAACAAAAATATCATTAAAACAAGAACAAATGTCCGGTGCAAATAAGTTATCGTTGACCGAACGTCAGTTTAAGAGATTCAACGAAGCTAAACACGCAATAAAGGAATACGATTAAATCTTCCAGTGGGTGCAATCAAGGATACTATTAAAACCGGAGGAATATTTCCGCTTCTCGCAGCTATTCCAACATTAATAGCCGCAGCCGCTTCAGCTGTTGCAAAAGCTGCTGCGTTAGGTTCAGTTGGGACAGCTGCTGGAATGGCATTAAAGAAAGCAACAGGAAAAGGATTTAAAAAAAGGAAACGAAGAGGTCACGGTCTGAGACTTCCAGGGTCTCGAGACGGAAAAGGATTAAGAATTCCAGGGACTCGCTGATTTTCCCGATGTCTAACTTTGATTTACTCGATGCTGCTGCGCGATGAAATGTAAAGAATTTTAGAGGTGTTTTTATGCGTGATCAGTTACCGAAAAATCCAAATCTGATTGAAACAGGTATTATTAATCTCGATAAAAGCTCTGGTCGTGGCACTCACTGGGTTGCATATGCAATTGATCCACGTGGTATTGTTTATTTCGATTCGTACGGGTTGACGCCACCAAAAGAATTTTTAAAATACGTCGACAGACTTCAGAGTATTCCAATCTGGTATTCAACGCTACCAACACAAACATTAACGGATCCACCAATATGTGGCCGTGAAGCACTAGCAGTACTTGATGCTGTATCAAGATCAGCGAAACCACCTCATAAAACTGTACACGAATATACGATTTCTGTTTTAAATAATCGCTAATCAATATAATGGTAGATATTTATGGAAGATCAGCTAAAACTAAAACCCAACAAGCACCATGTGAAGTCTTACTCAAGCGAGTAACAAAGCAGATCAACGACGAATTATCTGACATGCTCAATCTTGCCAACGTTGATCCAACGAACTTGTTATATTTCAAAACCGTGAAGGAAAATTGAAGACGAGTAATATTTCAATCAATGATGTTATTATTCGTAGTCGATCATCGCGAGAAGGTCTTGTTGCTGTATACGACAAAGAGGGTAAACCTGTTCCTAATGTTGTTACTCCGTCATCGATCCGAGATAGTATAAGTGAACGAGTGTTAAAAGCCGGCGATATAATGAATCGCGTAATTAACATGAATAATAATAAAATTATTAATGTAGGAGAACCGACGGATAATCTCGACGCTGCAGCAAAAAAATATGTCGATGATAACAATATTCCGATGACAACTTCGTTGTCGACGATCAATGATGGAATGACCGCATTTAGAACTGAATTTTTTAATCATGTACAACTGTTTATGAATTTTCGCAGAAACGTAAACAGAACCATTAATGATTATTTTGGAAGTCCACCAACTGTTGACATAAATCTCAAAGATATAAATACGAGAATCACCGATATTGTCAGCGGAATTCCTAATATCATCAATAAAACCGATCTGATTAAAATTCCACACAAAGAAATTAACAATATCGTGTACACGGTATCATCAGGATCATCAACGTGAACACCGCAAAATAACACTATCAAACATACCGCAGAAGTAACTGACGTGTACAGGCTGTCGGTATTTAGTTCTGCAAAATTCAGGATATTTACCACGTATCTATGGCGTCATTCAACAGATTTTTTTTTTCTTTTTTTTTTTTTCTTGGAACTGTATCTATTATATTAAAAAAAGATACCGAAGAAACATTTATGCTGGTATCAGATGATAAAAAATTAACCTCTGCGTCCTACTGGTGGTGTCTGGAATTTGTAGCTGAAACACCTCCGTTGTCTTAGACAACGACTTAATACTGTATAATGATAGACGTTCAGCGATACAGATACGATCAAGTAACGACATGGCAGAATAAATTAAAAACCATCATTGATGATTATACAGCGAAGATAAAGAAATATCGTAGACGTGCCGTTGTCGTTGATATCATCGTTTATTCGGTTTCCACGACTGTTGCTGGAACCGGCGTAGTATTATCAACGTTGACGATGACAGCGCCGATCGTTGTAACAATCATTGTTTCATCGTCAACCACGATCGCTGGAATATTTAATATAATCGAGAAAAAGATAAATACGTGTACAAACGAAAAATTGAACGAGTACACAATGAAATTACATACAGCAACGACCGCATACTCTAAATTATCGTCCATGATTTCTTCGTCGCTTAATGATGGAATAATATCCGATGAAGAATTCAGTATTATAATAAAGATCTACAATGAAGTATTTGATGAAAAAATTCCTGAACAGGATTTAAAACAATAATAGTATAATAATGACATCACAGGAACTATTACAACAGATCGTCACTAATACTGCTCCGGTAAGAACCACAATGATATCAGCGAGTTCAACTAATCCTGAATTCAGTATTAATTTTCCAACTGCAATTTCAGCTTCCGAGATAGCATTAGCGCAATTACGGGTTTATTATAGTTGGCCAAATATTAGGTCAAAATCGTTTGGTGGACTACAACCGGATAATTCATTAGTATTTGCAAATAAAAATAAACCCGATGGAACTCCTGATTGGCAAGTAGTTAGTATTCCAACGGGCAGTTATCAAATAGAACAGATCAATGAGGAATTCCAACGCAGAATTAAATCCATCACAGGAAAAGAATCAAAGATTGCCATTACTGTTCATGAGCCAACACTGTCTTCGGCCGTTGAAATAAATTTTCCGGATTACGCCGTTGACATTTATCAGTCTTCAATCAGATCAGTATTAGGATGGCCAGATATTCCACCGGTTTATTCTAGCCCTGCTGAACCGACCAAGAATGAATTTCTTGTAACAGCGAAAAGATCAACAGAATTTTCACAATTTATTCTAGAAAATATTGGTCATTTTGAAATTAATCAATCACTATTTAATACTAACAGTGATGGAACAAAATATCCCGTATTTTATCATTCATTAACTGATATTAGAGAAATTAAACCATCACATAATTATGTTAAAGAATATTTTTATGATAAAGGAATTAAAAATGTTTCTGCGGTTGTTAATCTTGAATATAATCGTAAAATTACTGATTTAGAAAATCTATTTTTGTCGTTGTCACAATTCTACGACGATGACACAAAACAACAAATCATTAAAACAATAATATACTTAAATAAAATTAGATCTGATATGAACTTCACCAACCGAACTATTATCGTAGAATTCATTGAAAGGGAAAAGAGGAACCCAAATAATTCATCAGTAAAATTATTCCTTGATCATTATAAAATAACCAGAGAAAAACTCCAAACATTTGTGATACCAGAACTTAGCACGGACGAGCTAAAAAAGAGACTCGGCGATATTATCGATAATTACTTTCCCAGAGTTCTAGAATCACGGAGAAAAGTAGCCCCACCAGCAAGTATTCTCCGATACAATAACGATCCATACGGTGGCGGCCGTCACATTTCACCGGGTATCGTTAATATCACATCAACGATCGCTGTCAATCTAGTATGTGATGTCATCGACGGCAGTTATCAAGTTGACGCTGAAAAATCCAACCAGGCCCAACAAGGATACATTCTGTATTCATTTACACCTCAAGTCCCACCAGGTTATTTGATTGTATTAGAACCAATCAATGTTGTTTATCTAAAATGTCATAATCCACTCTTATCGAGGATACATTTCAAACTTACTGACCAGTCTGGCCACTTGCTCGATCTTAGGTCAGAGTCGTTAAATATAAACCTGTATGTGCGTTCGTAGAAAACACCAAGCAAAAAAAAACTTTGTCTGAATTTGATAACTGATCGGTACATTTTAATAATAATATATAATAAATGTACCGATCAGTTATCAAATTCAGACAAAGTTTACATATGTATTATTCTAACTCTGTGTAATAATTCGTAAATTTCCTAAAGAATTATTGATTTTATTACCGTCAATATGATCAATTACAAGTCCGTCTTCGATGACCCCATGAAAACATTCGAATATGAACCTATGTGAATGATATCTTTTTTTTCCCCACAGTAAATATGAAATAACCAGCATTATCAACAGTACCGACTGGTTTTTTCAACCTGCAGTTTCTGATGACACCATCACGAGATGCTTCATAATTTTTAATGATGGGATGTTTAACAAATTCATTTTGCTCCATTTATATATAATACTCTTTACTCTTAATGATTATTTTGAAATCTGGCCAGATAGTCTTCAGCGGTTTTTATGGGAGATTCACCTGACGACTTCTTATCATAATATCGTTTCAGCTCTCTATATCTTTTACCACCGCATTGCACACATAACCGTGTTTCTCCTCTGACTCCAACAACGCATCGTAAACACGGTTTCGGTCCTAGACTACCTTTTCGAAAGCTTTGCATATGTTGACCACAAAATTCATTTACGCATGATTTATTACAAGGAGTTGAATAACCAATCATGAGCCACCTACATTTGTGATTTGTTTGAATCATTATATATATAATTGAAGTTTAATTAAACATATATTTGCTCTTAATATAGTATGGAGGAATTTGAGAGATTATCCATAATTGAACCTTCCACCGTCTCGACGGGAGCAAGATTTGATCTTGACAAACTACAAAAATCTAAATTTAATTTTTGATGCAAGATCTGGCTTTGATAAATAGCGATATAATTGATCGTATCCGTAAAGTCAAGAAAGAATTTCGCAACGATGGTGCGGCTCATACTTGGTCGACATTCAGGATCATGAATACCATTGATTTTAGAATGAGTGACGAACGAGGTAAAAATATTATCAACTATCTCGACAATCAGCGATATATTATTCTAGTAAAATTTATTGTGCAGACAGATGATGACACTTGGATTACCCGTGATAAACGTGACCCTGTACGACTTCATACTGGAAATAATAGTTACATTAAATAACAAATCCAAGCCAGGAACATTGACTGGTATTGATAAACCGTATTATGAACGAGCGTATCCTGTAACTGCAGTTATTTATGCGATATATCCGCTAAATGATAAACCTAGCGTTAATAATCTCAAACCAATGAAATTGTCAAGAGGACTAAACTGCGTAGCTGAGCGAGTTATAGAACATTTCTCAAAAGCAATATGCGGAAACGGTTTAACTGATCTAAGACTGATCTAAGACGTAAAAAAAATAAATGCGTGGGCAGAAACAGTTAAAGATACCGGAGCATCTATCAGCGACGTTGCTAAGCTAGAAAAGAAATTAAGATTTCCAATAACAGTAAAAACACTAACCTGAGAAATTTTGTACAAACCGAAATATATAAAAAATGGAACCCCTATAACAATCATTGATCATAAAGCACATGCATGGACTAATGCTGTAACAATATTTCCACGAGATAGGACAGTTAAATTTTATAGCGATTATATATTCGACGCTATCAATGATATTAATAAGAGTGACCCTGTATCTGTTTGGTTATTTCAGAGTTCAGATTCGTATTACGATCAGTTTGTAAGGCCTAACGGAGAAATTTATAGTGCAGAATCTCTTCATGAAGAAATGAAGAATCTTGCATTGAAATATAATTCTGATGATGTTGAAGTTGAACGATTATTGAATAAATGTTTTACAGTTCCATCGGTTGCGGCTCACTTTGCTCAAGAAAAAAATTCAAGGAAACCGACACGATTAGAATTTCTTGAAGACATTCAACACAGTTGTGTCGAATACGGACTCGGAGGATTATGGAATACTAAATACGATTATAGCGATATTATATCAATGGTGTGTGATGTGATGTGATTATGATTTTTAACGTAGCTTTAACAATTTTTCAGTCATATCGCTACGATGTCTGCAGTGTGGCAGTTTATAGTGATGTC
>JAECUM010010601.1:0-32127 GCA_016617855.1 Megalonaias nervosa
ATCTGGGTGACGGAGCAGCCACATCTCGGATCACAATGCTCATCTTCAGACCATGAAGAAAGGCTAGAAAGGTGCCGCCTTAAGCATTGCCTGCTTCAACTTAACCTGGTAAGCACACCGGGGCTGACGGTGATCCCATCTTAGCAGTTGAAAGTCAAACAAGGGAACAGAAGTTACGCAACTCATCTCCGGTGCCTGGAATGTACGCACACTACTGGACAGCACACCAGGAGACAGATCATAGAGAAAAACAGCCCTAGTTGGTAGAGAACAGGGTAAATACAGCATTCAGATAGCAGCCCTGAGTGAAACTCACCTAGATGAGGCAGAACAACTCACCGAACTGAGAACTGTCGACACCATCTTCTGGAGTGCCATAAACAAAGAGGAACGTTTGAAGATGGTGTTGGGTTTGCCATCAAAGCACAGCTTGTTATAATCTCCCAAACGTCCTGAATGATAAACTGTCTGGAAAAAGACATGCAACTATCATCATTGCCTATTTGACTCACGATGACCAACCGAGAGGACGTCAATGAGAAATTCAATGAAGACCTGCAGTTTCTTATTTGCAGAAGTACCAAAGACAGACAAGCTCATCATCCTTGGTGATTTCAATGCTAGAGTTGTCACAGATCACTAGACATGGCCTGGAGTTATTGGCAAACAATGGGATTGACAAATGCAACAACATGACTTCCTAGTCACCAATAGAGTATTCCGCCTGAAAGAACGGATCGAGATGTCTTGGATGCACCCACGCCCTAAGCACTGGCATATTACTGACTATGCAATCGTCAGTAAAAGATACATCGAGGATGACTGAATGACGAATGTCATGAGAACTGCAGAATGCTGGACTGGCCACGGAATCAGTCTCCAAACACAAACCCCGTATTCAGCTTAGCAGACGTCCACAACGCAAAAAGTGCCCGAAAGGCTTAATGTCACCAACTTGAGACAGGACAATGCCAGACATACGTTTGTTGCAGAACTATCAAGCAACTTGGATACAACTGATACATACTCCGAGAATGTAGAGGAAAGCTATGCATCTTTTAGAGATTGTGCACGCAAATGCATCCAGACTCCTGTCTCACCACAAGTAAAGATTATCCAGAGTTCTGCTTTGATCCAAGAGACAGGAGAATGCAAACCATGCGTTTGTTGAAGAACTGTGAAGCATCCTGGATACAATTGATACAACTCCGAGAATGTCGAGGATATTTTTGCATCTTTTTAGACACTCGGTGTACGCAGATGCATCCAAGTTCCAGTCCCACCACACATAAAGATTATTCAGATTGGTTTGATGAGAATGAGGATGCCATTCATAGATTTCAAAAAAAGAAATATCGGCTACAGAAGACCTACCCAGAAGACAGCACTTCGTCATCTAGGAAGATAGCCTTCAATAATATCAAGAAATCTGTCCGATGAAAACTCAAAAAGCTGCAAGACTTGTGGCTGAGCAATAAGGCCGATGATATTCAGTCATATGCAGACACGAATGATATCAAGAACTTATATGATGCTTTGAAGAAAATGTAATGGTCACAGTCATCAAGAATAAAACACGACCCGACACCCACATTCCTTGGTGTGACTGGACAGATCACTGACATTCTACAACCACCTAAAGAAAACTGCAGCAAAACTTAGCACTCGAAACAACCTACTCCGCAATCTGGCTGGCTCACCCTGGGGCACCAGTGCTCAGACACTCAAGACATCAGCAGTGGCCCTTTGTTATTCGACCGCAGAGTATTGCGCTCCTGTCTGGGCTCGATCATCTATTATATGCTAATTGATGTCCAGCTCAACACAACAATGCGCATAATCTCTGGAACACTACGTCCTACTCCTTTACCATGGCTGCCAGTTCTCAGCAATATTCCTCTTCCACATCTGCGTCGCCAGGAAGCAACCACAAAAGTGTTGGCTAAGGTCTATGCCAGTGAGAAACTTCCACTGTACATGGACATCACCTCACATCCAGCAGTCCGCTTGTCTACGAAAAGCCTAATCTGGTTAGGTCCGTTGCCGGAAGATATGTCAGCTATTTCAGTATGGAGTGTTGAGTGGTCTTCAGCTGATGTTGTAAACCACTCCCTCGTAGCTGAGCCATCTGTCTGCCCTCCTGGCTTCAAACTTCCACGTCATCTGTGGACCACAGTGAACCCCTTTTGGACAGGACAGGGTCATTGTGCAGTCAACCTTGTCCGATGGGGCCAGGCCACTAACTCTTCTTGTTGCTGTGGAGCTCTTCAGACCATGTCACACATTCTGAACAACCGTACACTGACAAAGTTCCCCGGTGGACTGCAGGCTCTGCATGTTACTGATGATGACGCTGTTAAATGGCTGAGCACGCACTTCACACGATAATATAATATAATATCAGGAATATTTCCAATACTGATCACTAACAGTACCAAGCTTCTCAATGTCAGATACCATATCCTTCAACGATGGTCATTACACTTAAACAACATCGCCAATCAACATTCATCCATAATCGAGGAGACAATTGATCAACTGTCCCAAGTGGAAATGAATATATCACTTGTTGGTCCTCCAAAGCTGACCGAAACTGTGAAAGTAATCCACATGGTGTCAAATGGCTCCTGCTGCAAATTATATACCATCAGTAGTCTACATAACCTGATGCTCGCACATGTTGTAGAAACTAATGAACTCCTCCAACTAATGTGAACTTAGGGAACTATCCTCCATGACTACAAGTATTCATCCATCGTCCACTTGTACAAGCGTAAAGGCAACATACATTCATGTGACAGATCTTTTTGCAGTCGATAGCTGGCTAAATCCTTGCCAGAAGTAAGATGAGTCGCCGTTTACATCACATCTATCAAGAATTCCTGCTAGAGAGTAAGTATGGATTCAGGAAAGGACGAGGGACCACAAAAATGGTGTTTGCAGATCGTCAGTTCCAGGAGTAATGCCACGAACAGAACTCCAACCTGTATACGACATTCATTGACTGACAAAAGCCGAAATTTGGTTGCCCAGACAAATTTATTGCGATGGTTAGGCAGATCCATAATGGCATGCTCGCTCGTGTTTTGAATGACGGTTAGACATCTGAACGATCCCAAGTATTCAATGTAGTCAAGAAAGGCTGTGTGTTGGCACTAACCCTCTTCAATGTGATGTTATATGCCATGGTTACTGATGCCTTATGTGACTAATACACTAGGGACGACACCAGATACCGGACTGCCGGCAAGCTGTTCAATCTGAAAAGACCGCAGTCGAAGACGAAGTCACAGGAAGAGACTGTTGTGGTCTCCTATTTACTGGCAACTGTTCCCTGAATACCACATGTAAGTCTGACATGCAAAACAGTATCGACCATTTCTATTGAGCTTGTGGCAATTTTGGTCTCACAAGTAGGACCAAGAGAAAAGACGATGCACCAGTCGCCACCAGAAGAGCCTTATGCATAGCATGCCATCACAATCCACCTGGCGGGAAAGAAGAGAAGAAGCGAGGCAGAAGAGTGCGGAGCTTAAATCTCATTAAAAACATCACATTCTCGATTGATCAAACAACACATGTGCGCCACAGACAGTTTAGGGCACAAATTGGCTTGATCAGGCATTCACGCACTAGCAGTAATCGAAGGACGAACAACAACAATGAAGATACATGGGAATTCTTTTGCAACATGTGAACCGCTTGTGTTACATTTACATTCACCAGAGGATAACTTGTTTCTAGATCTATTATTCGTTGAACAGACATAGATAAGCTACCGGACATTGAGTCGCTGAACTTTTTGAGATACTTTGTTACATCAACGCTGCCGTTCGTAGTTGAAGTGTCTTCCCTTGAGCTTCTGATTAAATTTCCGAACTTTGTGTAATAGCTCATTCTTATTCTTACCGCGTGATAAAAATTTGTAAATAGTAAATATAGGATGAGCATAATTAACTTTGATACGGAGCGATTAATCAAACATAAACATAACGATGAATTACCAGATTGTCATTACCTTATAGTTGGACCAAATGGTTCCGGAAAAACAAATTTGTTGGCGAACAACAACTTTAACTACGACAGAGTTTATATTTACACGATTAATCCATAGCAGGACAAATACGACCTGCTAAACGAGTACAATGATAAACTGATAAACGAACTCGGTGTTGGCGATGATATTTTTATTATACGACAACCCAAGGATCTTATTCCTGTGGCTGAGCTAGATTCGGACGAGCATAAAATAATCGTATTCGACAACATTCCGTTAAGCAACGCCGAGATGGATAAGATTAAATCGTACTTTTCGTTGTCGAGAAAGAGAAAATATAATTCTGTCCATCTGGCGCAAGGTTTCTATAACGTCGATCGTATTATCAGACGAAATACCGGATGTTTTATATTATTTCCGGGACTCGATGACATTGACGTCCAGAACATAGCACGAGAACAATGCGGAGACATAACAAGAGACAAATTTGCTGAATTCTATCATAAGGCTACGGCAAATAAATACATTTTTTCTTATTTGATAAATTCACTCGAGATTCATGAACGATGTTTCGTTGTGGCGTTGACAAGTTTTTAATAGACAACCTCTAGCACTCGGAAAATTAACCCCTGATAAACTTTATCAGGCTATAATGATAAACAACGGACGCTAAACGTGTAGAAAATTTAAAGAAATTTGTTGCGAGAAGAGCCGCATTTAAAAAGAACGTTGAACAAGAACGACGAGGGCAAGTGGTAACCACAGAAGAAACTGCTTGACTTTTTAGACCTGTGGCCGCAACTGTACTTGGAAAACAACCTCATTATGCTAAACTATCGCCGGAGGATCTTGAAAAGTTATTCTAGCGAGGACTACTATGTCTACTCGAAGCTGGACAAAAAACCTTTGCAGAACAAATTATTGAGAAAATTGGTGATCCTTCTGTACGACGACAACAACTAAAAGATATAATTTTTGAGTCTTTCAGGCAACAGGAAGAACTGGCAAGTAGACAAAACGTTTTTACTGATATCGTCATTCAAAAGATGCCGAAAGAGGGATTAGATTCAATTCAAAATGCCAGGATATCAATAACAGATGAAGATTATAACATTTATTGAGAGATTATATTCCTAAAGAACAATATAATCATATTCGCAAAAGATTAGCAGATAAATACAGTACTTTTGTTGATATACTGGTACATATCCGAAATAAAGGATTACAAGCTGAACAAAATATTGACAAAGGAGAAACAAACGAGAAATTTTTAGATTTGTATAATAAAATACGCGATGGAATTATTGCTCATGTTATGTTGTGCACTTCTGGAAAGTACAGAACTAGAGAACCGCCGTACAAATGGACGTTTTATCGGCTATTTGAGGATAATGAGAGAAAACGTGATAAACGTGTACCAATTACAGGGTCTGGTGTACAAGTCTTTATCTCTACCGCTGAAATTGTTGATCGAATAATGCTACTTTTTTCGTCAAAAGAAGCGGGAAATGTTAGCACAGAAATTGACAACGACATCCTCGAGATACTAGATGATCTACGATCGAACGGATCTTTAACAACAGACGAGAACAGGTGCTACTCCAGCTAGATCTTAATAATGAGATTGTCACGTATTATTTGCACTTGCGATCGCAGTGATCTAAAGACAAATTTTATCAGGCAGTTTGATATAACAGGATGAAACAACGAAACATTTACAGAAGAAAGATAGTTGGAGGTTTCTTCGGAAAGATCTTTTCGAAGATCGTTGAAAATATACCATGAATCGCAAATAAAGTTGCACATATCGCAATAGAAGCATTTCAAGCGTTTGCTACCGGGGCTGCATCTGCAGCAGGATCCGCGGTCGGACATAAAATAACTGATAAAATTAAAGGCCAACCACCAAGTGCGACTGATATCAAACAAGTTATTTCAGAAATCGCACCAAGATCAGATACAGCTCGAGCGATGATAACAACAACAAAGAAATTTTTTTCTCCGTACGGCGAAGAGATTGTTCGAAAACTAGTAAATAAAGCACGACCACGGATTGATGTTGCTCTGTTCTAGTTGACCGCTATAGAGTTTGTCTAACGATTACGAACAGAAAATGTCTGTCAAAAATGATCTTGGCCTGTCAGAAGAATTTACTTCCGATACCTCAACAACCGAATACGAGTACGTCTAGTATCTAGACGAAAACTCAAACGAACCTAACAAAATGGGAATTAGGACATTTAATACCAGAGAGAAGATATGTTTCTCTTGCCGCACAAAGCAGTACTTGAAGTACAAGGACAAATATTGACAACTGCTACACCCCCAGTTGTAATTGCCAGAGATGTATAGTGTTCACTTGTCAATAACCACTGAGGTTTATTTAAAAGTGCACGTTATCAACTTGATAATCAAACCGTTGAAGAAATTTTTATGCTCTTGCCAGTTGCGAGAAATGTTCTTAACGTAGTTTGTTTTAGCGAAGATTACTCGAGATCGGTAGCAACAAATATGTTATGGTTCAGAGATACTGGAACAACTGGTGAGGCTATTTCAACAGAATTGCCTTCTGGAGTTGGTACAGCTATTAGCGATAATAATTTTTTGATTACTAATCTGCTGCTGATGATGCTGATGCAATCGGAGATTCAATACGTTTACCCGGGACAAATATCAGGCAACAGCGATACAATGCGGGTTACGCCAGTCAAAAAATTTTGACAAGTGAATCACATAAAATTTTACGATGGTGTTGCCGTTAAGCACAATATTCGGGTTTTGTCGTGACTGTAATAAAGCTTTTCGTGGTATCAAACATACACTTATACTTGATCGAGCTGATCAAAACGACTGACTGATGCGAGTTGGTGATGCTGATGTACAATTTGTAATTTCTAAACTTGTATTGTGAATGCACGAATTGTTCCGTCGATCGACAAGTCAATTGAACTTGAGACAATGTTGACCGCGTATACCAAAAAAGCGTACTTTATGCAGAATAAGTTTATCAAACATCAGTACCATATTCGACCGATCATACATGGCGAATAACAACAGCGCTTAGCGAACAGTTGCCAAGACATGTATTTGTTGTGTTTCAGCAACAAAACCGATGTGGAACTCAAGAGCAAAAACCTCTGTATTTGACAGTCCAGATGTGCGCCGAATGTTTGTCAGAATAAGCTCGAAACAGTATCCGAAACAATCAATCGAATGCAATTTTGCGGACAACAATACTAAAAATGTGTCTCGTGCATATATGTATCTGATGGAGGCTATGAAAAAGTACCAGGATGTTGAAAGCTGGTCTCAAATATCAATCGAAGAGTTTAGTAGACTCTACCTAATCTTTTACTCTGACGTATCAAAACACTCGAAACGAGCTATTGGATAGACTTCTGATATCGAGGTCACATGGACACTAGAAGTACCTCCTGGCGTTCCTTATTATGCGTATACGCTAGTTGTATCGGTTGGATTCTTAAAGATAGACTCTGCAAAGGGCAGAATGACCGTCCAAGTATAAATGTAATTTTATCAAACAACATCAAACGAATTCTGTCTAACGAAATGTGTAATGAAATATATTTCACAAGAAATATGTTTATCACCCAGTCAAATTAAAAAATTGACAACCGAAGTTGCTAAACGTCAAGCGGTATCACTAAACGTATCAGCGACACTATCGACGACTACTCCGGCTAAATTGTTATTGACACAACTACAAAGTACAAAATTAGAATGTGGTAAATCGTTTGTGTTAAATCTATCAGCGACTCAAATTACGGCGATGGCCAGACACGGCGGATTTCTAGAGCCAACACTAGCAACACTAGCAAAAACTATACTTCCTAAACTATTGCCGGTTCTCGGAAAGTTAGGTATAGCAGCAGTGTCCGTAGCAATGTCAGGTGCAACAAGAAAGGATGTGTCCGGCGACGGAATTAAACAACTAGCAATTTAATTTTATCAATCAATAATGAAAAAATGCCAGCGAAAGAAAAAGAGAACAACCAACCGTAAACCGATGATGCAAGGCAGATTCATCGGTCCGTTACGAGCAGGAATAGCGGGAAGTCTGCTTCCGAATCTGTTGGGTGTCGGACGCGGTATGCAAAAGAGAACGACAACGAGAACAAAAAAGCGCGGGATAAGAGGAAAGGGGTTGATGATTCCAGGTACCAGACGTTAAAAACGTCCGCGTTGAGTAACTTTGAGATTCTAGATAAACTAAAAGATATCAAAAAATTTATCGGGGTATTTTCAAAAAATGAGTTATCATCTCAACCAGCCGCAAATTGTGTTGTTAATATCAAAATATCAATGATGCATCTAGTACGCATTGGGTAGCAGTTCACAACAAAAACTACTTTGATTCTTTCGGTCTTCCTCCGAGCAACGTTATATAAAAGTATTTATCAAGCAAGTACAAAAAAATAAATTATTCGCCGAATCAGATTCAGATGGTGGAACTGCGGCTTGTGGTTATTATTGTGTTATGTTTATCAAACGGATTCAAAAACATAACGATTTCTTAAAGTTTATTTTGCAGTTTTCTAAGCAACCGAGCGCAGAAAATGATGCGAGTCTAAGTTTGTCTAACGAGCAAATATACAAATGACAATGTATTGTCCCAAGTGCCGAAGTAAAACCGAGAATGCTGATGAAGCAATTGAAACAACTAAAAACAGACTAATACTAACAAGTATCTGTCTGATTTGCGGTAGAATAAAAAGAGTATATTTCTAAAACAAACTAAAGTTTACGACAATGTCGTTGGGGATGGAATGCTTGAAAGCGGTGTTAAGGTTATTTTAGTCGATGACTAAAGTATAAAATGAAATACGAATGCTATTCTAGCACGAGGGACCTGTGCTTAGAGCGAGAGAAAATAGTAACTTATTGCCAACACTGTAATCATTAAGCGGTTATCGGATCTGGTATAGATATTCACAAGTTAATCGGCAAATTGCCAAAACCTAACGGCGGTTGGACGTTGCCAGGTCATAAATACAGCGATCCGTATAATCCGCCTGATCAACATCTTGACTTCGACAACAACCCATTGCCAGGACAAGAACCGTATAATCAAGTTCATGCAATTGCTATGCGACACGACATCTGTTATCGTGACAACGTCGACGATCAACCTGGTTGCGATCGCGTTATGTGAGACGAATTAAGAGATATGGGACCTATGGGAATTAGAGAAAGAGTTGATCGAAAACAAGTACAAGGTTTGATCGGCGCAAAGTATATGTTGGGGCTTGGAAAGCCTTATGTTAGTGTTATACGATGACCTTGCCAACGAGCTACACAAACCTTAAAAAAGTGTCCGCGAAGAAAGGTCGTCGCAAATGCCGTTGATAACATTTGAGCGATAGATCTAGTTGATATATCAAACAGAGCGCTGAACAAAGATAACAAACGATATTTTTTTAACGCGATTGATGTTTTTAGTAGATACACGTTTAGTGTACCGGCCGTTGATAAAACCGTAACGTCTATAACAAATCCGTTAAGTGATATCATTACAACTGATGAAAGAAAACCAAATAAAATATGGACTGATCACGGAGCATAGTTTTTCAACCAAAAGCTTGAAGAATTTCTAGAACAAAATAGTATCAATAAATATGTAACTGGAAGCGATGGAAAAGTGTTATTGTCGAGCGATTTAATCGAACGTTAAACGAAAAGATCCACAAGTACTTAACAAAAAACGTGAATAGATACGTTGATGATCTGCCGCGGATCGTATTGGAATACAATAACACTAAACATCGAGCTACCAAAATGTCACCGAACGATGCTGTCAACAATCCAATACTAGCGAATGAAAATATGTACCGGAGACACAAGTTTAAGGTTGGCGATTAAGTTCGAATTTCTTTGGTAAAAAACGTCTTTAGAAAAGGATTTACTCCAAACCGGTCGTGGGAAGTATTTGTTGTTGATCGAGTTCTAATAACAATACCAGTAACTTATAAAATGAAAGATCTGAAAAACAACGAGAATGTGATCTCTAGTTTTTATGAAAAAGAGCTGCAAAAGAACAGAGCAAGATATATGTGTTAACGAGCGAGTAATAGCAAGGCAAGGTAACCAAAGTTTGGTTAAATGGCACGGATACAGCGACAGTTTTCATAGTTTGATACCAACAAGTAGTATCAAAGATTTATAAGATCGTTATAAACTTCCTCGTATTTTATTGCAACAGATTTGCATTTGATAGGCTTGCATACGAAAAAAGATACTATTTTCGATCCGGTGTCAACGCAAGCATTGGATTTCAGATTTTAGCTAATATATATATATTTTGTCGACCTGGTATCTTGATTTTCATGAACGGCCGAATCATATGCCAAAACAGTTGATGTTGAGCAACTGTAAAGTCGAACGTCTTGATTTTTGTTTGGTTTTTTTTTGCTAGGTGATGCTTAACATTGTATATACCAGATGTTGGACTTCCGTAACTTTTTCTATCAGAAACTGTTTCGGTAAACTCATCAACAAATTCTCCGTCGTCGTGGAAATCGTTCCATTGTTCTGCTTCTGGTGGTGTTGGCAGAAAAAGTTCTGTTTCAGCTGCTGTTGTTTTAGGTTTGTCAACTTTGAGCTCGTCAACTTTGAGGTCGTCAGCTTCACGATATATATTAGCCAATCGCTGAATCACACTGCGTTTTCCGAGCTAGAAAAGGCCGTACGACAATGTTTCAGAACGGAAGTAAATGATCCGATGTATGTTAATGTCATAATAGAGCAAGGTGAAAACAAGTATGTGCTTCTAAAACAAGCAGAAATTTTTTTTGAATAACATTATATATCTGTTGTCGAGTATAACAGGGAAGCGGTCATGCTCAGGTGTCACTCGTGTATTAGTGTACACGAGCTTGGTCGGATACTGAAAGATCAATAAATACTTAGTTATCGTATTGAAAGACGATTTTAGTGTTATATTTTCTCGGGAACGATGATTTGTAGGTCCCATCGGCGGTAAATTTCTTTGATGCTGAACAAATATCAAAAAATTGTGCTGCTGAATAAAAAAATGGAAACGTTATATCCTCACCTTTTTCTCAGTTTGTTGATATTACTGGACGAGCTGGTTGTTTGAGATTCAATTGTCCCTTTCCTCGTATGAAATTTTCTTTTCGGGTAATGACATCAAGATTTTCCAAACAATTGTCGGTTCGAATATTATTGATATGATCTAGCTCAAAGCCTCTAGGAATCTGACCATTGAAAATCTCAAAAATAATTCGATGAGCGAGATAATTAACATAATTAGTACTATTACCTCTGATCATTACTATAATATAACCCATATTATTAAGTTTTCCAATAACTTTCTTAGTTATGATGTTTCGTATCATACCCTCGTCATTTGCTTGGTAAAGATCATAGACCGGATGCGGTTGATACTCATCTTGTAATGACAATTTGGCAACGTTATTGTCAGTAACCTCGCCATTGACATGATATACTAGCATTCCATATGGAATCTCCTCGCAGAACAGCGTGTATTTAAACTCCTTGACGAACTGTTACGTATCGGCTCGTTCAAAGTAACACAAAGAAAGAGTGAAGACAACAAGCTTTGTAAATTTTAACAAAAATTAATTTATTTCCCTAGAAAACACGGAGAAAAGGTAAATATATCAAACAAGACTTACGATTTACGAAGAAGATCCAAAAAATTGTTCTAAATTTGTGAAAACACAAGTCCTGTGAATAAACAGTTCTAAATTGATACAGTCTGAATCTCAGTTCCGTTCCAAGATGGCGGATGATGACGTCAGACGAAGGCTAATACAATGTCCAGAATTTTCACTGTAATGCACAATTTGAATTGTTCTGCTGCAATTTAGAAAGTTTCAACAAATGTCTTTGTCCCAAGCCAGTAGGGCTGTTCTCCAGGGAGAATAATTATTTAGAAAGTAGATGAAGTACAGCTACCACCACTAACAACACACATGTTGTTCCTAACACGTACGAATGAACAAACACCTCTTTCCAGCACAGAAATACTTTTTCCTTAAGGTATTAGAAACTCTGTAAGATGTTATGATGTGACTCTCAAGTATAACTGACTATGACTATGACTAAACTTTTCTTACAGGTAACTGAGCATTTAAAACAAGTTAATGCGTCATTACATGTACACACGCATGAAAAAAACGTGTGATTTCGAAATCACTACAATGCGTAAACAAGTATTATTTTGAAATAACGTGGTCACAGCCAACCATTTACATAGCTCTTTCTCACTGTTTACTTGATACGAAAAACCGTCATGCAAAAATCGTGCTTACACTAGTCACATTTACATTTTAAATAAATACGATGTTTCTAACAAACTATTAGACCCATGCAAACATAATCATAATAATAATAATAATAATAATAATAACATTTAGTGGTATAAAAATAAAATAAAACAAAGAACTAGAAGAATTTAAATTTTAACACATATGCAATTTAACTACAGGGTCGTAACAGAACATTTCAGTATATTCGATGTCATCTTCAGCTTTAACTTTTATCTTATACCCCGCCGGTGTCTTTTTACCGAAGACGCTTTTGTTTCTACGTTTATTACCGTACCTAACATATTGCTCGCGTAATAATTATATCTAGGGTGAATATAAAAATATTCTTGTCCGTTAACACTTATCATAAGATCAGTCGATCGTATTTTTGTGTCATTATTTATGTGATATTCTATTTGTTTAATTATATTAATTTTGATATCGTATTAGAAAAGCAATAAACTGTTACATATACGATGTTGAAACTTGTGGATACCGCAAAACTGCGTTTGACCGGCGGAGTAAAAAGAATCGCCACCGCATTCATTGGAATTAACAATAGAAGGAAGTTTGATAATCGCGATGTGCTAAAAAAAAATTTCATCAACAAATTTGTTTCATCTGCTACAACTGACTGTCAAACAGGAACGTGACAAACATAGGGCAATACAAATTCTAGTGCAGTATCATGTGACTTTGACAAAGCTAAAAGTATTTGATAAAGATCGCGAGACACCAGATGAATAAATTGCTGATCCGTATATAACGATAAAAATAAAACGAGTCTTAGTTGGTACTGATCTAGCAATGTTGTCTGATAAAATTCATCAAGAAATATGGAAAACAATTTAGGAGTGTCCTTCGTCTGGTTCGGGTTGAAGTTCGATTTTATATCTGATATTCTGTTTCCACACGATTAAATATAATCCGTTACGAGGAATTTCCTTTATTGATCTACCAACAAAAATAAAAAATACCAAATGCTGCGTCAACTTCTAACATAACGACAACAGATGTTTTCAATGGGCTATTTTATCGGCGACATTTCCAGCTTCTGATAATGCGGATCGAGTAAATAAGTATGTCGAGCACGTCCGCAAACTCGATTTTAGTAGAATAGACTTTCATGTTACTGAACAACAAATACCAAAAATCGAACGATAAAACAACAACCAATTACCAGGTGGTGTCAACGTATTTGGTATAGATGACGAGTCTAATGTGCCGTCGAACATATACTCACGATACGTATCTGATAAATCGAATAAAAAACCATAAATCTATTGTTGTATAAAAATTATTTCGTTTGGATCAAGAATTACAACAGATTAGTTGGAAAACAGTATATTAAACATAAAGAAAAAAGTACTTTTGTTATCTATGTTTGCACGGCTGCATATCAGCAAAAACTTTACAAAAAACATCTCGAATATTGCACAAACATCCCAAAGATAATGATGCCGACTGAAAACGAAAACGTATTGCACTTCAAGAACTTTAATCACTCGTTAAAAATTCCTTATGTGATGTATGTGGATTTCGAGTGTTTGCTAGAACAAATAGCTGGAGCTGATAATTACCCGGCACGTTCAAGTACTAGAAAAACACAAAACCATATTCCATGTGGCGTCGCATATAAAGTGGTTTGTGTTGTTGATAAATCTTTATCAAAACCTGTTAAAATTTACAGGGGAAAAGATCCCTCTGTTT
Source organism: Megalonaias nervosa (assembly GCA_016617855.1). Classification (NCBI taxonomy): domain Eukaryota; kingdom Metazoa; phylum Mollusca; class Bivalvia; order Unionida; family Unionidae; genus Megalonaias; species Megalonaias nervosa. The sequence goes on from JAECUM010010601.1 coordinate 14,020, forward strand.
GGCTCTTAAAGCAGTTGATTGATGAAGTTGATGTTACCATGCGTTTGTTATCGAAAACAGCACAAATGAAGCGACTAACTCAACGACAACACAAAGAATTCGAAACAGCAACTGTTTGACATATTTGTGACGGTCCGCTAGCGGATGATCGAGTAAAAGATCACTGTCATATCAACGGTCGATATCGTGGTCCAGCCCACGACAACTGCAATTTACACTATAAAGCCCTGGGATTTGTACCGGTTGTTTTTCATATTTTCGCGGATTGTAGAAGCGTTTTGTAACAATGAAATACGAGAACATCTCAAACCTAGCGGCGGAAGAATTAAGTGCATTCCAAGCAACATCGAAAAATATGTCAGTTACGTTAGGTAAACTAAGATTTAGCGCCGGTGTACGGTTTATGGCCGCGAACTCATCCGGAGATGCAAACAATTCGATATTTTATCCGATCATTTCAGCGACAAATCAAAGTTGTTGCAACAAAAAGGAGTATTACCGTACGAATATCTCTACGATTGGAATAGATTCGATGAAACTAGTTTACCTGACAAAGGTAAATTTTATTCGGCATTATATCTAGAAAATATTACCGATGACGAATACGGATACGCCAAGCGGATCTGGAACGAGTTCGACTGTCAAGCGTTTGGCGATTATCATGATTTATATTTGATAACCGTTGTTCTTTTACTCGCGGACGTATTCGAAAGTTTCAGAGAAGGTATCGTTAGCAATTACGGATTAGATCCGGCTTGGTATTATTCGGCTCCAGGTTTGTCGTGGGACGCGTTGCTAAAGTCGAGTAAAGTAAAACTGGAGCTGCTAACTGACGTGGACATGTTTAACTTTGTCGAACGTTGGATTTGCGGTGGAATAACCGTAATAACGAAAAAGCAATCGGCAGCGAACAACAAGAATTTGATAGACTATGATAAAAATAATCTTCCTCCTGTTTATATTATTTATCTCGATCCATATAATCTTTACGATTATACTATGTCTGAGCCAATGCAGGTTGCTGTATTTCGTTGGATCGGGGTTGAGCAATTTCTTAAAGAAACTGATAAAAAAATTAGCAGAAAATGAAAGCTATTTTCTTGAGGTTGATCTGGACGTTCCAGAAAAACTACACGATCAACACAACGACTATCAGTTTTCCCCAGAATCGAAGTTTTTTTTAACTATAGTTTATTATCGGCGAAACATGGATCATTAGCCGGAAAACAAGCCCAAGTTCGGAAACTAGTCAGGAATTTACTTGACAAACAACGATACGTATTACACTATAAAGTTCTAGAAAAAAGCAATTGACCACGGTCTTGTACTGCGAAAAGTTCACCGCGTCTCAAAATTTAATCAATCGGATTGGATGAAAGGTTATATTGATTCTAATACTAGTCGATAACAACAGAATTCCAAAAAAAAGAATTTCTTCAAGTTGATGAATAACAGAGTCTTCGGCAAGACTATGGAAAATATCAGAAAGACAGTAAACGTTGAGATAGTTAATGATGTTGATCGTCGTAATAAACTGGTTGCATCCGATAATTTCGCGAGCACGAAAATCTTTAATGAAAATCTGGTTGCGATTCACAAACGAAAAACAAACTTAAAGTTGGACAAACCAATTTATGTTGGCGCCGCCGTGCTATATATGTCAAAGTGGCTGATGTACAGGTTCCACAATGGTGTTGTAAAACAGAAATGGCCAAATTCAAAGTTTTTGTTCACTGATACTGACTGGTTGATGTACGAGATCGAAACAGAAGATGTTTACCAGGATATCTTTGACAACAAGAACTATACGACTTGTCAGATTATCCTAAGAACAACAGCTTTCAATGTAACGACAACAAGAAAGTTATTGGTAAGTTTAAGGTCGAAACAAACGTTGTTCTGATATCAGAATTTGTTGGTTTGCAAAGTAAAATGTACTGTCTCAAACTTGCTAATGAAAAAGTCAAAAAAACGTGCCAAAAGAATAAAAAAAAATGTCGGCGATCTAGTTATTGGATTCGACGATTATAAAGCGGCGTTAAACGGATCAAACGAAAAAAGTTAAGATGATGGCGATTAGATCGAATTGTCACAAACTAGAAAATGTAAATATCAATAAAACTGGATTACGTAATTTTGATGATGAAACATACTGTTCTGACGGAGTAAATACATTTGCGTTGGGTTATCATAAAACTTTAAAACCCGATACTTGTGATTATTTGGATTGGTTGCTGTCGTTCTGTATAAATTTTGTTTAACAATCACATATATCAGCGAGCGTTAACAGCTTATGTTTGCGTCAGTGTAATCATTGTATAGTAGTAATGAATACTGGGCGTTTTTGGATCAAAGACCCTATTTTCACATAACGTACAGACTTTTTTCTTGGGAAGGGCACTTCCAGGCCATTTTTCGTAAAACTGAGCCAGGTCCGGTAATGTTTGGTGTTGTAATAGAATAGGACTTCTAGTACATCCTGGTGGGGGTGGCCAAAGGGGGTAATGAGAACAAAAAATAGATACGTCATGGGAAAATAGGGTCTTTGAACCAAAAGCCCCACTATTTATTACTACTGCCTGGCTATATAGGTAAAGCCATTGACAAAGTGGGCTCCCTTTTTCTTGTCTACCCATGCTTTATGTAGCCCCATGTCTAGTAGCCGCTCTCTGTCTTCGCCGTTTTTCTCACCTACCTCCTCTATCTCATCCTCTTCTCCTTGTACGTTGGAAGATTCGCAGACACAGTCTGGGTCGGGGTCGATGTCGGGGTTCTGACTCATCTTCAGTTTGTACCTCACGGTCAGTGGTTACAGTCTTCCGCAGAGTTGTGGTAAGGGGAGAAGTCCTCATCAACTCGCCGGGCTGCTTAATGGATGTGTGTCTCTGCATTACGAACAGGGCCGACAAGAGGGGGCGGGCAACCGTGGATATATCCCCGGGGTCCGTGCCCCTAAGGAGGCCCGAGCCCATAATGAGGCCCGGGCCGAACAACACTTTTTAATTTTATAAAAGAAAAATTTTGCTTGAACAAGAACTAGGAGAGGCCCGGGTTTTCTTTACCCCAAGGCCCGTGATTGCTCTCTACGGCCCTGATTAAGGATGATCATCTTTGCAGGACGAAGCGTGATCAACGGCTAATCGTCTCACCTCTTTCCTCCTCTTAGTAGTCCTCTTAGACCTTTTCCAGTTTTTCTACGCTCTACTCTCTCTAGTCATTTTCGTGCGTCCTTCGCAATTCTTGTGTCCAGCACAAATAATAACATTGTTCGTTTGTCGCCTATCCTCAGGCCAATATGGTGGCTAAAGCCCGGGAACAGGTCAAAAAGTACCCACGGTACCCACACCGAAACGTAGCCAAGTCACAACGTTCTCAAACCGAAACGTACCCAAGTCAAAACGTACTCAAGAGTAAACGTACCCAAGTCAGTTGTACCCAAATTAAGAATCTATCCCAATGAAAGCAAGACCCAACATGTTGAAGTTCTGACATTTGCTGTTTTAGTTTTATATCTTGAAAGTTCTTCTCAGTAAGTTGTGAATAAGAATAAATGTTTTAACATTGCTTTTGTTTGCAAATTGTAGTATAGATACCTTGGCTAAGGTACAAAATCGTGGCCTTACCTTTGATATTAATATCCTTTTGATTAATTTAATTTGGAAAAATTCAACACACTATTCTATAGTAAAACTCATGCAGGTCATGTATGTGTTCAACACCGATTATTTAAGTATTTTTGTTAGAATTTTATTCTACACATCTTTAAATGGCAATTATTCACTTTATTTGGGATCCTCATACATCCGCTTGGAAAGCGGCCCATGGAAAGACCGGAAAACACCGATAAACGTCGGGGAAAAACAAGCGCTGAAAAATGCCGGACAATTGGGAAAAAAAACCACTCAAAAAATAAAATGAATATTGTCGTTTTCGATGTATGACTACTAATGTTATTCTTGTTTTATGATACGGAGTAGTGGATTCTATTCGATCTGAGCAAATTGAGACTGAAAAACGCTGCACGGTTGATAAATGCTATCTGAAAAATGCCTTTAAATGTTAAAAACGTTCATCATAGATGCACCATTTCGTAAAGAAAAATATTGATTCAGTGACAATCAAATTTGCTTAACCATTATGTATGTATGTATGTATTGTTGTTGTTGTTGTTGTTGTAATAGGGTTTAACGCCATTTTTCATCACATGATAGGCTATACATGGCGGCCAGTATAAATGGTGGAGGAAGAACCAAAGAAAACCCCGGAAAGAACCACCGACCCACGAGAAGCTGCTGGCAAGCTTTCTCATGTAGGTACCCACATTGGCAAAGCCCGAGACTCGAACCCATGCAGAGAGTGGTGAGATGGCAGTGATCCCTAACGGTAAGCGCTTTAGACCACTCGGTCACTTGTCCCCCCGTATGTATGTATGTATGTATGTATGTATGTATGTATGTGTGTATGTACGTATGTATGTATGTATGTGTTACGACTCTCTGGTCAAACACTAATAGAAGCAAAACCAACAAGTTTTGTAAAAATTAACAAAGGATTTTAAAAAATGTGAGGAAATTTACAGTATGGAGTGAATCCAAACTAATCCTTATAAAGGTCAATGAAAGTCCTAAATGAATGAAAAGTTCCTTATAAATTACAAAACCGGAAATGTCCTCCAAGAACCGTAAGATCGTCAAGATGGCGCTGTTCAGAATAACTTCGGATAATTTATCACAGTTCCAGAATAATATTATAGACCAAAATGAGCACTTTTTTCTCCATTGAACAGTTCAAACATTTTTTCCTCTAGAATAATATAAAGTACAATATAAAATACGTCTGCAGACTTACAACAGGAACACAAGAAGTAAGAATGACTCCAAAATCGGAGTGAACCTGATCGCTTTCTTCTCTACTTTGTTACGACCATGTAGTTGATTACTTGTGTGTTAAAAGTCTTTCTATTTTATTTTTGCATTATTAAATATAATTATTATTGTGATGATGATTATGTTCGTAGGGTCTGACGTGTTTATTTAGAACGAAAATATGACTCTTAGGATTTCGCAAGCAAATTTTTTAGATTGATGGTCTGATAAACAGGCTAGATAGATGATTGGTTGTGACCGAGGTCATTTCTAATTATACTTGTTTACGCTTTGTAATGCGTGGTGAGATTCCGAAATCAACACGCGTCCCTCGTGCGTGTGTACATGAAATGACGTTTTCGTTCAGTTTAAATACTCACGTACCTGTGAAATAAGAGTCAGTCAGAGAGTCATATTTTAACACCTAGTAGAGTCGTTCATATACCTTGAAGAAAGGTATTCTTTTCTGGAGCTGGAAAGAGTTGTTCATTTGTATGTCTGTAGAACGAGATGTATATTGTTATAGAGCTGTAGTGCATCTACTTGTTAAACAATAATTATTTTCCCTGGAGAACCACACAACTGGCTTTGGACAAAGACATTTGGCGAAATTAATTCTAAATTGGAACAGAACAGTACAAATTGTGATTCAAAGTGAAAATTCTGGACATTTGTGTTAAAACTTCGTCTGATTTATCATCCACCATCTTGGAAAGGAATAGAGATTCAGACTAGCTTCAATTAGAACGGTTTATTGATAGGACTTATGTTTTTCACAATTCAAGGACAAATGTTTGGACTTTCTTCGTAAATCGTAAGTCCTATTTCATATTTTACCTTTTCACCGTGTGTTCTAGGGAAATAAATTATTTTTGTTAAAACTTACAAAGCTTGTTGTCTTCACTCTTTTCTTTCTGTTACTTTGAACAACGTATCTACACCCTCTAGACACCGTCTATTGCGACTGCAGCTTGAAGAAGACCCCCAAATGACAGCATACACTACTCATTTTAGGTTGATATTTTGTTTATTCACGTGACCTAACCCAACCAATGAAAAGTTACTGAATATTTCCAGAAACGACGAAATTACATTAGCCAATGAGAAATTAAGCCAAAGGCGCCATTAAGTCTTATTATGATTATTGACAACGTGTGTGTGTGTGTGCCTGTGTGTGTGTGTCTGTGTCTGTGTGTGTGTATGTGTGCGCGCGCGCGCGCGTGTGTGTGTGTGTGTGTGTGTGTGTGATTTGAATCTTTAACCTACCTTTTAAGAATTTTTCAATCATATAGCTACGATGTCGGCAGTGTGGCAGTTTATAGTGCTGTCTAGCACTGGGGCATCATGCTGCAGACATGTGACATGTCCCACCTGGTCACATTATCCTGACACCAGGCCGACCAGTCCAAACACTAAACTCTTAATGCTGAGTGCCAAGCGAGGCAGCTGCTTGTACCGTATGTCTTTGGTATGACTCGGTCGTGGTTGGACCACGCGACCTCCCACATCCGAGACGCACGTTCTAACCACTTTGGCCACCGGAGAGGCCAAATTAAAGATTATTGCTTAGTCGTCATGCTTATACCAAAAACTATGTTCAGTCCTTTTATTATTTTTTTTTTCTTGTTTTTGTTATTTGCGCATGGTCATGGAGTTATAGGGGTGGGTCAATGCAGCAAGGCTTGTTGCCGTAGCAGGAATACCTGAGGTTTTAATCTGAGAACGAACTAAATATTATCTAACCTGTATGATAATATTCTTTCCAAATATATTGTTGTTGTTATAGGGTTTAATGTAATTTTTAGCACAAGATAAGCTATACATGGCGGCCAGTATAAATGGTGGAGGAAGAACCCGGAAAAATCCCGAAAAGAATCACCGACCCGCGAGAAGCTACTGGAAAGCTTTCTCACATACCCACATAGGCCAAGCCCGAGACTCGAACCAACGTAGATACAGGTGAGATGGCAGTGATCCGTAACGGTGAGCGTTTTAGACCACTCGGCCGCTCGGGGCACTCCAGATATATAGATATACGTGTGTGTATAGAGGAGTGGTTGTGGATGGAATATGGATAAGAGATGATCGCGCTAAAAAAAAGAAAAAATTTCCTACAAGTATCAATATATTCTATTTATTTATTGAGTATATTTAAATGCACGTGCAATCGAGATTACAAAATACTGCTGACACGTTAATGATCGTATGTTGAAATGAATCAGTGGATGAGGCCTTTCCTATAGATCATTAGGAAATAAAGATGATACCACTACGCACAGACTTTGTCGTATAAGTGCTTTCTCTTTCAACAACTACCATAATAAAGACAATATCAGCGGTATTCAAAAGCAGAGTTTAAACCTGTGATTTTGTTATAAATTCCAGGTGATTAAGGAAATCTGGCTAATTAGTTACGAAACTATCGAGGACAAAATGCGATAATTGTAGCTATGATTTCGATATCCATGACTGCATTGTATGCAATAAGTCACGGATCAACTAAATATTGGACCAGATTACAAGATATCCACTGCCCGTTTTTTAGCATGTCTGCCTTTTAACAGAAGTTAGCGCGTTTTGTTCCCCAAAACTCCGTGCTATCCAGCTGCATTTTAGTGGTGAATGTTGCTTAACCGTGTTTAAAATTTTATTTTCAGTCAAATAACACCGATTTCCCTCAATGCCATTTCCCGCAATTTAATAGCAGTTACCTTGTATCTGTATTTCTTCATCCTTTTCGTACAAAATACTTGTATTAATTAGAACTGAATAATAAAATCAAAATCTGCATTCATTGTATGGACTTAACGTTTTAAGGCTTTGGCATTATTTGTATTATTTATTTATTTGTCCATGAAACATTTGATCTTTTTTATACAAATACTGTTAGGAGTGGTAAGGGATGACTAAAACTGGTCTCACTTGTTGTCTATTGAACTTATTATTTTCAGAAATAACTCGATCTTTAAAAGCACCGGATAAACAGCAAAAATAGTTTACATGTCTGCACTACGCTGCAAATATTTATTTGTGTATACAAATTAGTTAAAAATAGCCCTGCTAGGTACCTTAAGTAATTTGAATCCTAGACCAGGATCCACGCCCTTCTAATTGCGAGTCCGCCACGGTAACATTACTTTCAAAAAGAAAATCAAAAGAAAGGAAGAAGCAATATTTACCCCTATGATGCTTCCTTCATAGCTTGTTTTCTATTGTTACGTGTATGTAATTAAATTGCTCGTGTGTTTGTTTTGAAATTCGTTTTTATTTAATTTTTGTTTCATTACATTTTATTGTAATGATTATTTTCAAGGGATTCGATATTTTTAAAAAATAAATTCTGTTTTGCATGGAACGTAAAAGTATTTCATTAATATTATTTTTAGCTGACCTCGTTCAGACACTTGGTAAACATGAAGTTTAAATGATTGGTCAGTATCAAGGTCATACATACCTCACTCACGTGATCACCTTGTGTCATCAACGTTTTTTTTTATTATTGGATCTTAAATAAGACTATCCGGGTACACGTGTCAAGTGCCTTGTAGTAAGTAATCATGTGACCTATCATAAGTGTCGAAGTGACATTTTAGTGGGGTTTAATACTCAATATCACTGTTTTTGTAATTGAGTCGTAAAAATACCTTCAAGAGATCACAAGAATTTTCTGTTGTGCCAATTCTGAGTTACTTGTTATTTAAGAATAATTTATATTCTCTGGAAAAAAGTGCTTCGTCATCAAAGCTTTGGACAAAGACATTCAGTGGAAATTATTCAGAGTGCTAAAGCCAGAATATTCTTTTGTTATTCATAAATTTCAACTTGGAACTTTTGACAATTCTTTCGTGATATACAAAATTCAGCGTGGAACTTTTGACACATCAATATTTTATTCATCTGACGTCATCGTCCGCCATCTTTGAACTTCGCCGGGATTATAACTTGGATTCATTTAGGACATTTTAGAGATAAGACTTATATTTTTCAATTCCGGGATTAAGTTTTGGATTATATTCACAAACTGTAAGTCCTTTTTCATATTTTTACTGTGTTTTCTATGGAAATAAATTATTTTTTTTAAAATCTACAAAGCTTGTTGGCTTCACTCTTTTCTTTGTTTCTTTGAACGAGCCGAGATTTGTAACACTATAGTAATTGAATGTTCATGAATTTGGACTGCTTACGTTATATTCTTCTATAGTACTAACATTAGTTTGATTAACGATTCTTCGAACTGTGAAATAAAATTTGGTGTTGTCAACCTAGATATGTAAACATGCCTGGAAGGAAACACAATTTTGAATTGTTTCTTGTGCATTTTGAGTCTGCATCTAATAATTTTCCTTTGAAATAATCATCGAGTTATGAACGATAGCAAGGAATGAATGAAATGGAGATAAGTGAGTCGTGTTAACAGCATTTTGGGCACATTATTAAATATAGCATGGGCAGTAAATGTGAGTCAAGTATCATGGACAGGAGTTATTAACTAAGTATCTATAACAAAGACACAAAGGCAGCCCACCCTGACTGGCTTTGGTGGGTAGCTGAGAATGGAAACTATTAGTTTATGCTTGAGTAGATTCCAAACTATTTTATACCAACGTCCGAAATCGAAAACCCTTTGCAATTATGCCACTCTTCTCGCTCATAATATTGATTTTAATCATGCAAGATCGATATGCATCCTGACCTATGTATATAACGCCACGTCATAAATCTCAGAGCAACATAATGAGAAACTGGCAAGATATGAATTAATGCGTTACAGTTTCATCACACCAATACTTCACTTTAATTCATTCAATATACGACATTTTATCATCGACTTGTTAACAAGTCTTCACTTCAAAAGTCGGATTCATTGGAATATGTAACCATGACTTTAACGATTCACAATGAATGAAATTAAATACATTGTACCTGTTTTCCATTCCAAATTTAGCAAAGCTTGATAATGAAGCCTAGAGATTTGTTGTCAATGGCATAAGTATCTTTCTAATGCATTCTACTCTGGCTGGCATTGGCGGGTATTGAAGCTGCTCAGATAGCTGATAGTGGAAACTGTTAGTTTATGCTTGAGTATAATCCAGTATATAATCTTCCAACAACACATCCTGGAAAAACTATAAATTTGTTCACTCTTCTCAGCCAGTATCATTTACTTTATGCATACAAGATCGATATACATTTTGAATTATATTTCAAATGCCACAATGTATAAGTTACATTCTTGTAGTACCAGCAATATTTCACTTAAGCTTATTAAACATATGACATTTCTACAACGAAATGTTAACATATCTGGACTCTAAATCAAACGATAGAAATAAAGTCCTTGGGTAAATTACGGATTCGTATGAATAAGAAACAATGACTGTAACTTTTCAGGGTCATTGAAATAAGATACATGCCATGCATTCTCAAAACTATGTTAGGCAAACATTGATAATGATGCCTAGAGATGTTTCATCAAGGAAGAATATTTCAGCATTCCCTACATACTGAATACATGTTAGAGCTGTTTAAGATCGGTGATGGACTGTTCATATTTTTCACAGTGCAACAATACGAATATCACCTAAATATTTGTATAGCAGTCTTTAAAATTGTTCGTTGAATATTTAAGGACTTATAATTTTCTGTGTCAATAATATTTTAAAAGAAACAAATTTCTACAGCGGTATAGGTGCACTCTTATTTGGGAAGAATCGTGTGCTTTTGATTTCATATGTTAATTACACTGACTGAGAATGTAGCAAAATCTGATCCACAGATGGAACTTTACCAAGCATTCAACAGTATGTAATAAAAACATTCATCAGTACAATATATGTATGTGACTTGCTTGTATTGGTTTTGCTTTGTTTTGTTGTCTTTATTCCGTACAACACTATGTCCTGAAGGACTCACGGTACTAATTCAGTTCCCATAGTAAACCTATGCAAACACCATGATATTAAAAATTCAATAACTTTAAATTTCTGAGTGCTCATGATCAAACCTATATTTATCAGTATAGATGAAACCTGGATGTCAGCTTTTGTGTAAAGAAAAGGATATGAGCCGCGGCATTTTCTGGGCCTACATGTGCTTGAAACATATCCTTTCAATTCCGCACCAAAGAGTCAGGTGATAATTTCAGCAAAGAGTGTTACAAATTCAATGCTGTTAAAGGACTGAAATTCCATCAATACAACAATGTCTCTATTTTTTCAGTTACAACTAGGATAGGCTCTCAAAAGATTCTTTTTCCTAAAAAATAACTTACATTATTAACCAATCCTGGCCAGCCAAACCCTTTTATACTCTATTTTATGTTCACCCATTTCCAGGCTGGTTCTCATTTTTCCATACAATTAGTACCACGTATCCTGAAACGATCTCCCACTGATCCTGCTTATACGGACCTTTTAACAAGTTGAAAGCGCTATTTAAATCTCCCATCAAACTCCAAGTATATGCAACAACTTTAAGTCGATCTTATAGACTTTAGAGGAATTTGTGTTATATTGATGCATGAAAAGCATTTACTGACGCTATAACATTGTCATTTATTCAAGTTTACGTTAGAATTTTGTGCTGTCAGAATAAAACAAATTCACTTCATTTAGTATCGTTCTATCTTAAGATAACTTTTATTTTATCCTGACAAATCCACATTGTTAGTTATTCCAATCATCACTATGCCCACACCACTTGTCTCGTGTGATAAAGTCTTGGGTCATCGCAACAAGATGCTCGACTTGCCTGGTGTGTTAAGGTCCTCAATTTATCTCGGCAGCCCACACGACTTGCATGGTGTGATAAAGTCTCAAGCACAATACGATTTTATTCTAAAACTACAAACTACCTTCCAGCATTGATTACGCTGAACGTGCATCATTCTTGTAAGTGTTGCAACTCTGGGTCTTACATTATGTAACAGAAAGCAGCGAATTACTACAAATGTAGTAAAATCAACAATTAATTTAATTTTATAATTTACAAAATGAAAAATTAGGAGATACTCACAACATTGTGATTTAAATCACAAGCAAATCTTTAATGTCCTATCACAAGTCTAAACATAGAATATTCCGAACGAATTCCAGTAGTCGTGAATATCTGTATATACCAATGATATAATCTGTAATATCTTGGAATGAGATCATAATAATGTGCTAATCCTTGTCAATCTGCGTAGTGTAATTCGAATGAATAATTTAAATAAATAATTCCTCTCAAATTATATTTGAACACAACTGTACATTATTCCACACACTAATCTTAAAACAGGAATGAATAATTGGAACATTCTTCTTACTCTTAAAAACAGTTAGTCTTTGAACTTACATTTCAGTAAACATCTTGCTTACCGCTCAAAATCACGACAAACTTCAAACAGTATCATGAAAAGTGTTCTTCACATACAATTGATATACCAGTAATGTACTACTACTACTACTACTAATAATAATAATAATAATAATAATAATAATAATAATAATAATAGAAGAAGAAGAAGAAGAAGAAGAAAAAGAATATATTTGCATGGAGAAAAGGATTTTGTTTCTTCCTGGTTCAAACCTGGTGTTGAATTTTCGTAGGGTTCAGTAGGCTTCATTTCCTTTCATAGCCTTGGGGTTCCGGGCGTGGTTATTCACCAATCCATGCAAAGCAGTTTGATTAATAGTGTCGAGTGGATATTTTAATTAGCACGGCATTTTTTATTGGTTAGGGCATCCGGTCATACAAAACGTCCTACATTGTGACATTTATAAAACATGTCTGTAAACCACGCCAAATACCTACTGAAATTGGAATAGAAGATGACTATGCTACATAACGCACTCATCTTAATGAATATTCATTAATATTTTTCCAGCAAACATATTTTCTCATTTTGTTAATTATGTCGGGTTCTGCATTGAAACAGTATTTCTTTATTGGGAGTGGTAGAACTAAGACGGATTTCATATAACCCGGATGTTTTAGTGGATCCAGACGTTGCCTCAGAAGAATGTAATTGTCTACTAGCACTGAGAGGCCAAAGGTTCTAATCCAACGGATGGGAAGGGGGAACGGTTTCTCAAGAGATCCCTCTGTAGAATGGGACGAGCGGGCCATGCGTGGGTGCTTCTTGACCTTCCGACGAGGACATAATGAAATATATACTACACAATAAACCAAAGAAATACAGAGCGAGAAACAAGCTAACAATTATGAGTAAAAAATACATATATGATACAAACATTCGGTGCTTGAAAACCACTTATTTTAATTTCATTGATTACAAAGTATTCATAAATGAAAATTTAGGCAGAAAAATTCAGTCCTAACATCTACATAAATCATTGAATAATTAAACTTTTACAACAATTTAATAAGACTATTGGTAAAACAGAAACGGATAAAACATACTGACTCTTGGCAAAGATCACCATTAATCGTCATTAACAGAGGTGTAAATCAGCCACACAGTGTAATGCCTAAGGAGAGAAACACATTGTATGGTTGGTAATGTAACGAATGAAAACCAGGAAAATATAATCTAAAGAGATTTCCGTCTTTTTTTGGATGGGACAAAGACTTAACATCCAAGGAATAAAGTTGTAGACAACTCATCTGATGAATTTATTCACCAATTTACCCATTCTCCCATGATGATATTGCAATGCTACGTAGTTTATATTTTCTCTGGAAGATGGTGCTAGGTGTAGATTTTGTGACGTCATATATTTTAAACTCCCCATCGGCAAAGATCATCAATAGCAAATCGTACCCCATCCCCTTTGGGTGACGTCATATATGGACGGTCCCTAAACCCTGTAATGACACAATCAGTGGGTGCATACCCATTGCAATGCGTGTCAGCCTTATTAAATATACCAAATTAATATTTTGGAAAATATAAACATAACAGTTTTATAATAATGTTTGTATTTACCAACGTTGTAGGGGCGGGGATAATCAAACAAAACAACGGTTTCACTAATAGTTAGACTGCTTAGCCTATAAGGCCATATGAAAAGTATTTTCATCTTAAGTGATGGAACTACAAATGTTAAGATCAAACCCTAGGTAAGAATATATGGTCGTTAATATTTTGTATTGTACTGACTGGCTTTTACCTGGATAAATAAACAAGTTTAGCGATTAACGGTTAAAGGAATTCCACTGGCTTACCTATCCCAAATCTAACATTCTCGTAATGTATAATCAATATCCTGTGTTTCATTTATGTGATGAGCATACCGTTTGAGCCGGCCGTCCCAGTCGTGTACTAGATAGCCTAGAACGGCATTGTAAGCGATATCCTCTCCTTAAGTTTTGACCGGCCGTTGAGTTAGTCAGCTATTTTGTGCATGTCGGAATGGTCTAAACAGATATGCAAACCGTTTTCGGAACTGAGGATAGAAGAATAACACTCAAAAAACGGTATGCTCGCCCACCCCACCACTAATCCCTCCTCCCGCTCTTGAATGCATCGACACTAGATGATTAAAATGGATGTACCATGCAAGAAAGGAAATACAATATAAGACAACTCGAAATAAGATAAAATTCATTATTGGACAATTCAGACGTAAATTAGAAGATCATATGGGAATTGTGGTTGAAAATATGCTTAACATAGAATCAATTGATAATATTTTCATATATGCACAATGCATGGATAATAGGAGGTTTCGAGTATATAGGACATGAGGTAGGTCACATTAAACCTTACCAGCAAGGGATGATATTAGAAATCATTTCAAAGATTGAATTCTAACATTTAAATGGAAATCTCATACCATATACTAATAAAATTATATATATATATATATATATATATATATATATATATATATATATATATATATATATATACACACACACACACACACAAGGTAGGTAACTATGTAAATTGATGGTACGAATAAATCAACTATGCAGAATCATAGTCAAGTTATTTTCGTATTTTAAAAATCAAAGCTGTACATTAAAGCAAGAGCTACTATATTCTTCTATTTGTTAAGCAAACAGGAATATCTCCCTGAGAACTGGGAAGGAAACAACTCTTTAAGCTCAATGCTATCGAGGATTGATAGCGATGAGATGCTAATTGGCAGCTTAAGGGCCTGAATTTATCTCGACCTAACATGCAAGTACTCTGGTCTGTATATATATATATATATATATATATATATATATATATATATATATATATATATATATATAAAGTTGAGTGAGGTGTGTTAGAGCTTCGTTCTAGGTCTGGCATATATAACAACGTACTTAGGATTTTTTTATCTCTATTCGCCGATAATTTCCATTAATGATCAAGTACTTTGATCCCTCTTTATCGCATGTCCACGTGCTTATCATGTAATTGCCTATTCGATTTTATTTTCTTCTGTTTTGCTACATAAATCGATAAGTTTTACTTTAAGTCTTTTCGTTCTGCATTCGTCCATTTTCGAGATTCCATGAATGTCCTGGCAGAGCACAATTCTGGTGTTCTTTCCAAATGTTCTGAAGCTGGACTTTTTATCTGGAGAAAAAAATCCTTTCTATTTTTAGAGGTAGTTTTGTCGGTGATTATTCACCATTGGGACCTAAATAGCATTATTATTTGGAAATTGTTTCTTCTTGGTGCGGGTGCGAAGTCGTAGCAAGGGTTTCCTTTGAAATTTTGTCGGGCGTATGGGAATATACCGGTTTTGGTCATCAATATTTTCTTTTTTGGAGGGGGGGGGTCTGTGGAAATTTAATATTACGGTTGGGTATTTATATATCCTAATCATACTTTGGGTAACTACCAATCCAGGTCATATTTCGTTAACATTTTGTTTCAACTCCCCAAATACATGGCATTTTGCTTTCCATTTTGTTAATCACAAACCGAAGAGCTTTCATCCACTGTTTGATATACCTTCTCAGTTTACACATTTTGCAATAATGGGTCACCAACTATATGGTCGCAACGATAGACCGCAGTCAGATTTAGTACCGATTCTGAATAGCAAGTATGCAATATACCAATAATTTATATATATATATATATGTGTGTGTGTGTGTGTGTGTGTGTGTGTGTGTGTGTGCCTGTTTGTATGCATTGCCTGTATCGAATAATCATAGTTGCGTATGATTTTACACTTTAATTGTCCTGTCCGCCAACGGCATTTGATCACACCTGTATGATTTCTGAATGTAATTATATGACAAAATATCATTAGTGAACTCTACCGGGTTCAGACAATGCAATTGGATATGTTTGGATGATCTTTGTTTGCAGTTTCCTGCTAGAATTTCACATCAATTCATATAAAATATGCATTATATGCAATACCTGTTGATCGGGAAACCTCTCATTCCACATTAACTTACTCCAGTTGATCGCGAATGAGGTTTTAATAACACTGATACAAAAAATGTAATATTTTGGCGCTACTTGGTGTGTTAGTGCATGCTACCATGTTTATATTATTTATTCATCTGGGCAGAGGGGAGGGGGGTAACAACATGTCCCTTGATTGATAAAACCTAGGCATTTGTCGGCGTATTTCTTTATGTGGGGGAGGGGGGATGCACTTGGGCGGTGGGTTGGGGAGTTTTCTGACGATTGTTGGCGTTTAACAGTCTTTCGGTGGACCCTTGGGAAGGTCATTATTTACAGGCACCGCGCCCTATGATATCACAATGAAAGCTATGCACGTTGATATATTATGCATATAAGACTCGACTTTATATTTTCTTGTTCTTGTTTTGCATCTGATCGCATCTGTAAAGTCCATTGTGAATTTCTGTCTCCCAAATGGATACCCAGCTACGCCTTTTCCTAACCCGATGTAAACTTACCCCTGCACTTTGGTGACTAGATGGAAGCTTCAAACCGGCGCGGGGCATCCTGGGAAAGAAGCACGAAGATTCCGTACTTTCAATAAAGATGGAGGATGATAGTAGTTAGCTATGGTCTCAAGAGCACTGGAAGGTGACTCATTTGTCGGCGAAGCTTTAACTGATCACTGTTACCATAGGGACAAGAGGCAAATCAAACTAAGTGCAAGTTTAATCTTTTAAATGTACCGAAAATGGAAAATAAGTCCATGAATTGTTTTTCTCAGACATTTATATTTATAATTTTGCTAATATTTCCTGTGATGCATATGTTGAAAGCGCTTGCAGAACAGCCACCTTGTGGCTGTGAGTCTGTATAGAAACAACTGCATCCGGAAACTCTCGGATAATTGATGTTTTGCAAATAGCCGAGGTGGTCCGATAGCAGCTATCGGCATACATCAGATGTGTCATATGTAGGATTGACCTCAGAGTTGCTAATGAGATAAGTTTTTGGAAGTGTCATTATTGCCATAAATTATGTCATTTGCGCAGAAAAGCACACGTGCACCGTTATATTGCTTTTAAGCAGTAACAAAATAATATTGACGTGTAAATAGTAGTGCAGATTACTGTAAACTGAATTTTATTTTCTTTGTTTTTACAATATTGGTGCTATTAATGGAAATTGCAGCGAAGAGTGATGAGATATATCTTGGAGATAATGAAAAGTTTCACTGGTATAGTTGCAGATAAGTCTTCTTAACCACTGGCTGAAATAAACGTTAAAATATATATAAATATATATAAACAATACCAACATGTAGTTGTTGTTGTTGTTGTTGTGGGGCTTAACGCCATTTTTCAGCACACGATAGGCTATACATGGCGGCCAGTATTAATGGTGGAGGAAGAAACCGGGAAAGAACCACCGACCCACGAGAAGCTACTGGCAAGCTTTCTCACATATCCACATTCGCCGAATCCTAGAATCGAACCCACGCAGACAGAGGTGAGATGGCAGTGATCCGTAACGGAGAGCGCTTTAGACCACTCGGCCACTCGGGGCCCCACCAACATGTAGAATGTGTGACCGGTTTCGCTTTATTGCTTCATCAGACTGAATTCAAACTGAATTCAATATCAATGCTTACGTAATTAAATATATTTTGTTTCTAAGTGATCGATAATATAAACAATATGACATAAACAAGATGACGTCATACTTATATTTTCAACCTAATTGTCTTATTCTTGAACGAATACTGGTTATGGAACTATGCATTTACAGCACATATTATTGATATTTTAATACACAAAAATACATAAAACTAGATCTTAAAGATACATATATCTCCATTGAACACTATCACAAACATTTATATGAATAAATAGAGATAAACAGTTTTATTAATATTTTGATTATGTATAATGCATA